>PIJE02000127.1:456816-474316 GCA_002895965.2 Coryphaenoides rupestris
CGATTGTGTTTATGCTTCCGCGGGCCTCGAGAGCACTCAACAACTGCGAGTGCGGAATGGAAACAACCGTGGCGACGTCGCTTTATCCTTTCAACGTTGGCAGTTGTTAGAGCATATGTGTCGGCCCCTTCGGCCGGGACGCGAGAGCAGAGCCAAGGCAACCGGGACAACAGATCTCCGCCCGACAGTTAGGACTCATCAATAGTTAACGGCGGCCGCTTGAAACATCAACATCTTTCAAAATTAACTTTCAAATCATCGGTATCGGTTTCATAGTCCCCGCGTTTCTCATTCTGTTGTTTTTTTTGGACACAATAGAGAGCTGTGTTGATATTTTCGGGGTTCTTATTGCTCTTTCCGCTAAGAAGGTAATTGCCGCAGTTCGAGCCCTCCGAGGCCCGAGGTCTTGACATGATGCCGAGAGACTGACGGCTTTTCCTTTGAGGGCAGGGAGCGAATTCTTTATAAAAGCAAGCGCGCCTGTGTTTTGTGCATCTGAAGGCAATATAAGTGAGATTTAGATGCTCTGGAGCAGATATCGTCCGCCTCACAATGTGAGCCTCCGATTTTAGTGCCTCTTTCCAGTCGCTTGTTTCTAAATTGCATTTTTAGGCTCAAAACAATACGGCTTTGGTGAAACTGTTTCGGCGAAACTGATTCGGAAAACCGACTGAAAAAAGAAGCCATTACAATACGAGGCGATGAAAAGTCAAACACCGGAAATTGAAATGCATTACGACTGTGTTGCTGCGTCTACTTGCCAGAAGGATGACTAATGGATGCAGAACACATTGTGCTTTTTGGTGCTTCTGGTGAGTCATGGAGTTCACCGTAGCAAACTCTTCAGGTGCCGTCTCTTATGGACTGCAAGTGATCCAACGTTTTTGTTCATTATTTGCCGTTGATCTCTCGGAAATAAACATGAATCTGAATTTGACTTCATATATTTGTGCCATATTCTTGAACAAAAGAAAACTATAAAATAATATACATGTATAAAAGACAGTTATAATGAGGGACAGGTTAAAGAGTTGCAGAGTTTCATTCACCAATAGCATGCATCCTAATATTTTATATATATTCTATTTTTTATTGTTATTATTATTGTATATCTTTTATTTCATATTTGTATTTTTTGTACGTTTGTGCTGCTCTCATGGGTATCTCCTGATTTAAAATCTTCTATTTTGTACTGTATGTTATCGCGATTATCATCAAATAGAAATAGTGTCTGCAGAGGCCTCTAGTGGACCCCACGCTCCAGTCAAACCCACTGTTCAACACGTGTCAAATCCATCGCAATTAGTTTGCTGCGTTCCATTTAACAACCTCATTAAAATATGGACGTGCACTTTTTCCGAACCTACTGGGAAAAACCGTCACGGCACCGCCATGTAACTCCGAGGCATATTTAACGACAATTTTGCACGCTACCCACGTAAAAACTTTTACAGCTCCACCCTGTGGCAGAGCGCGCACGTGACGGGCGTAGCGCGAGCAGGTGGTGCTGACCTGTTGGCCTTGCAGCGCTCCGTGTCCCCTCTCAACATTCACGAGGAGTTCAATCAGGAAAACACACACAACACAAAACCCACCCAACTTATTTATCCGGGTCCCATCGTGTGTGTGTGTGTGTGTGTGTGTGTGTGTGTGCGTGCATGGGTGTGTGTGTGTGTGTGTGCGTGCACCTGTATGTATGAGTGTGTGCGTGCGTGAGTGTGTGAGTGTGTGTATGTGTGTGTGTGTGTGTGTGTGTGTGTGTGTGTGTGTGTGCGTGTGTGTGTCCATGTGTGTCTGTGTGCGTGTGTGTGTGTGTCGGGGGGCAGCGGCGGGGGGCTCTTTTCATTTTAGGGGTTTTTCATGCACTATCATTAGGCAGATGTTTCACTTTGAAAGGAAAGCAGCTCAGCTCCGTCCCAGACCCTGGAGCCTCGTGTGTCTCTGTGTAGTCCCACCACGCTAGCAACCAATCGCACAAACAACTCGGCTGACCTATGCAAACCATGTGTGTGTCTGTGTGCTCTCTGCATTGTGTACTGGTTGGGGGGGGGTTGGGGGGGGGGGGTTGGGGGCGGCAGGGGCCGAGCCAGAGCAGCGCTTTAATAAAGCAAGCAGGTCTGTTACTGGGATGCCAGTCTAGATGCCTGAGGAAATGCGTGCACCTGATGGAGCCCAGATGAGCGTCGCCAGACTGGACCTCTCCCTCGCGCCGCTAAGCCACAGATAGACGCATTCCATGGGCCTTATTCACCTGGCGGCCATCTTGGTTCTCAACGCGAGCTGGGGCTGGCTGGCGGGCTGGCTGGCTGGCGGGCTGGCTGGGTGGGTGGGTGGCAGGACTTAAGGGCGGAATTTCGCATTCACCTGGCGGCCATCTTGGTTCTAAATGCTAGCTGAGTGATGAAACTGAACGCAAAGGGCCGTGTTCACTTCCACCACCCAGCTAGCGTTTAGAACCAAAATGGCCACTCGGCGAATGCGGAATTCCACATTCAGTTGAACCGAGTGTGACCAGATTTTTTAAGTTATTGATATTATTTTAAGTGTGGTGATCAACAGGACAATTTGGTTGTGAATGTTGAAAACCGGGCATTTTACAGATATTTCCCGGACAAACCGGGGCGTCACGGTCACCCTCATTCAACCACCCAGCTAGCGAGCGTCGAGTACCAAAATGGCTGCTAGGTTCCACCACCCAGCTAGTGTTTACCTGCCCAGTCAGCGCTCGGAACCAAGATGGCCGTGAGGGGAATAAGAGCCATAACTGCTCAGGCCTTTCCCACAGCGTTTACGTTAGCCCGTGACTGCTAAGTGGCCCGGGTTAAACAACTGCTCTGTTGTAATGGCACAGCTTTGGGTATATACATCACACAAGAAAAGGGGGTTGGTGGTGGTGGTGGTGGTGCTGGTGCCGGTGGACTCCGGGTGGTGCGGAGTGGGTGGGATGTGTCATCTCACGTTGCACAGCGATGCTTCGCAAACATGTGCTCGCCTTGTAACCGCAGGTCCTTTTTTTCCTGTCGGTCATCAGATGTAAATGTTTAATGTGTTCCTGGCCCGGTGCGCAGCGGCGGTGTCTAGTAACCTTGGTGAGGCTGCAGCTTCCTGCTTTTTAGTGACCATGGGGTGTTTGTTATGTTCCGCCCCCCCACCCACCCTAACCACCACCACCACCACCACCACCGCCATCCTGTACCGGGGGGAGCTGACATCATCCCGCTGAACCCCGGGGTCGGTTTCAGATGGGCAAAGTAATTTACTTACAGGTCAGTGGCTGGCAAGGCAGAGACTTCCTGTGCAGGGCAACATGAGGTGAGGACACTGCAGATACACCCAGCCAACATAACACACAGTCACGTCATGACAGAGACACACTGATGGTGTGTTCATCACACTGACAATGGTGGTCTTTACAAATATTGCTTAAAGAAATAGCCGACATGAAACCAATAGGGTAGGCCTATGTTTTAAAAAAAAAAGTGCTTAAAGAAAGAGCTTCCCTGTATCTGTTGGAGGGCACGCTTAATATTTCCAATGAATGACTGAATTAATAAAATAGTAAAAAAAATAAAAATAAAAGGCAAAAAGATCAAATAATAATGATTGTCACCCAACCCTATAGTCAATAGTTTCAATCAGTCAACGCACAATGACATCCCATGGCATCCAGACGTGCTTAAAAGTCATGTTAGGTAATGCAGATCGCTTCGTCATGTAAACACACGCACTCACGCACACACACACACGCACACACACACACGCACACGCACACACACACACACGCACGCACACACTGTGCTGACTGCATCGGAGACGCGCTGAGCCCACATCGGCCCGGTGTCTCGTTACTCATTCATTACTCCACGGCTCCTTCCATTACTGCTGACTAACTACGGAGCACTCGGACCCGCGGCCCGTGGTCGTGTTCGTGTTCGTGTCGGGTTCTCCTGGCACAGGACGGGAGTGTGGGCTCGGGGGAAAATGTGGGCCAGCTCGAAAGCCGATCCGTGAAAGAGATCGCGGTGCCCGAGCCGCGCGGCTTCTGGTGTTGCGGCTCCAGTGGCAGCAGACGGTCCGAGGTGAGAATGACCTTGTAGACCCGAGAGGTCAGGATCAGCCGTATCACCGCCACGGAGACGTGCGTCGGGGGAGCAGATAGCTTTCCCGCAGCACGCCACTAATATGGCAACCTGCGGATCCCTGCAAGGCCGCTCACATAGTGCTTGGCAGAGGCACGAATCACATAAAAAAACTACGGTATGCAATACCCGCGCTGTGCTAAACGCATCTCGCCGAGATTCCACGCGTAACACGGTATCACACATAAGAAAATAGAAAATCAGCTTTACGATGCGACATATATTTCTACGTGTAGCAGCGCCGTTTGACTCTATTCTTGTAATCCCGTGCGAAAGACACCCGTCGTTCGCCCTCTGTACCAAACACATTAAAACAAAATAATTCTCAAATAAGTAAAAAAAAAAAAAAAAAAGAAAAAAAAAAAAAGAAAAAAAAAAAAAAACAAACACAGACACAAAAAATACAGAAAAGAAAGAAAAAAAATACGAAAATGAAATGAAGATGATTTACATGACGGGGACCAACATCTGCCCAGAGCACAGAGGAATGAAATTCAATAAATAAATAAACTAGAAAGACAATAAAATGCTCCCACTCCAGTAAAAAGGTATGTTCACTTGTCGAGACGTCTAACCAGCTAGTCTAGTCTCCTTACCGGACCCAAGGCCACTAACCAGCCGGTCTAGTCTGCTTACCGGCTCGAAGGAGGCGGAGTCGGCGCTGGTGCTGGGCAGGGGCTCCCTCTTCACCTCGGGGGCGGTCTCGGGGAGCCGGACGCGGACGTAGTTGATGACGTGGTGCAGGTTAGAGAGCAGGCTGGTGCCGGGGAACCAGCTGTCGTGGCAGTGCTCCTCGCTGCACGGCTCCTGGGGACCGGGGACACAGAAAGTACACAGGACATGATGATGATGAAGATGCCGCTGGATGTCATGGGTAAAACACATGATGCAACCTCTTGTAATGGTCAATTCTCTGTAGTATCCATGCTTGACTCCCCCCCCCCGTCACACAGTCATGTGTGGAGGAAGCTTGCTGGTTCGATCCCCGGCTCCGCCTCCTAGCTAAGTGTGGAGGTGTCCCTGAGCAAGACACCACCTAACCCTAACTGCTCCTGACGTGTTGGTTGTTACCTTGCATGGTTGACACCGCCGTCGGTGTATGAATGGGTGAATGTGAATGTACATTTATTGACTTTTTTCCGGTGAAATTTTAGTCAGCGTTCACCGAGGGACTCCTATTGAACCGTGCGTAGAGTTATGGTTTCCATCATCTGTATGCATGTTGGGCAAGCATGTTTCCTCCTCCTCCTGCTCCTCCTCCTCCACCACCCCCTCACCTCCTCCTCCTTGTGCTCCTGCAGCTGGTTGTCCAGGCCCAGCTCAATGAGGTACAGCACCATGCACAGCACATGCTCCGACATGTTCTGGTGGTCCATCCAGATCTACAACACACCACGCCACATCACAACATCACCATCACCACACATAATGTACAGGAGGAGACGGAAGGAACACTTGGAATACAAATTTTTTTTTGCATTGACTTGTGTGTTTGTACGTCTTGCCATTATTAATAGCACTTGGCATTGCTTAGCATATTGTATGTTCTTAGATGTTGGTAATGTGCTCAGAATGGCACTTGTGCTCTTATCTCAGCTATTATGCAGACAACCAGGCAATTATGAAACTCGTTCTATTAACCTCGTAATTATGAACTCTCAAAAACAGCTCTATTCTTATCTTCAGGTACCACAGTGATATATTGCTGCCTCTCCTTCAACAAATGTACTCTTTGTAAGTCGCTTTGGATAAAAGCGTCTGCCAAATGCCCTAAATGTAAATGTAAAATGTAAATGTTATTTATTTGTGTAAACAATGATACAGCGGGTTTTTTTGTCGGCGCTCCTACATTATACATGCTGCAACTTGTGCCGCACCGTTTAACCCCAAATAACTTTAATACCGCCGCTGCCCCGCCCACATCAATTCTTCCTCTTCTTCCCCTCGAGTGATTAAGCGCCTCCTGCAGGTGTGCTGCGGTGTGACCGCCGAGTCGTTCATCACAAACGTTTTCATCCAGAGAGAGACTCGCGGTTGGATACATGAACACTCGGACGTGTGTAAATCGATTGAGCAGGTGGGCACCAGCCAATGGTGGATAGATTTGACAACAATTTGGCAGGAAAAAAATATATATTTAAAAATAAAAAGCAGGCTTAAATGTATTAGGGTATTATTATGTATAAACGATGTTGCGGTCACTAGACCCTTCCGCTCTGGCAGGTAAAAAGATAAAATTCGAATTTGATTTGGACCCTGGTTGCAGACATTGGAGAATCTCACCCAGAAGCTATAAAGGGGCTCTTGTTATATCATCAGGTGTGAGCGTGATTAGCCATTACAAGCAGTTTCAAAATTGTCATGTGACTAAAATGGTCATTGTGGCAAAGTGACATCACAAGTGGGAGTTTCCGGCTAGATGCACATACCAGACTACCAGCCTACCCAGTGGACTGTACCAACTGATCTAGTCAGCATACATCTGTGGGTGGACACTCCCACTTGTGATGTCACTTCGTCACACAATGACAATTGTAGTCACATGGCGATTTTGAAACAGCTTGTAATGCCGAATCCCGCTCACACCTGGTGGTATTATAGGGCCCCTTTAAGACGGCCAACTCCCAAACCTGCTCCTTCATGACCCTTTCGCCACCCTGTGTGTGTGTATAATAGGGCCCCTTTACTGCTGTTACCACACCACCATGTCCCTCCCAGATGCTGACCTTGTAGAGCAGGGTGAAGATGACGATGTGCAGGGTCTTGCAGTGCAGCAGCTGGATCAGGCCCCGGTAGCTGGGGTGCAGGGGGCTCCTCTCCTTGTAGGGGGGCCAGGGGGTTCCCACGTCCACGCCCGCCTGCTTCAGACTGCAGGACAAAACGGGAGCTCAGTTAAACGACAGTTCTTGGAAACCCTAGGTGGGACAGGACAAACACACAAAGATGTCACTTTCGTGCATCTTTGATGAAATGTCGCAGCTAACGAACGGCATGACCTCTGTGATGAAATACATCTGCCTTCAGCTAATCTATGAAAGACAGGCAAGATCATTACCTCTGTGGATGACTTTTCCATTCTGTCACATCAGGCGATACTCACATCACATTTGAAAAGACCTGGAGCAAGCACACAACACTACGACACGAGACAACGAATATGAACTATCATTACTGAACTACGGTATAGTCAGCCTTCTCACTACGAAACAGACATCACCCAATTTTAAATACTATATATGATCCAATCTACCTACTACTTTCACATCGTGACACCCATTCTGCTAACAACCTCAAGAGACAGCAATGTCTGTATATTGATGTGTGAAAACACATGTTAATGTAACCTTAAAATCCTAATGCCCACCGAGGGACTTATGTTGGAAATTAGCTTCGGCTATAAACACGTGTACAGTACATCGGTCACTGCTTCTGCAATCGTCAATGTTTCTCTGCACTTGTCCCTACAAATACATACATTATGTATTTGTACATAATAAAATCTAATTTGTTTCATCATCATTTACAGGGAAAGGTAGACATCGTGAATGAACATCATTTCTTTTCTTCCTGCATACTTAATGTAACCGCTCAAAATCCTAATCCTGAACCAAATTAAAGCCTTAAAGGGAAAAACATCTCAGCAAATGGCTTGCAATCGTAAAGGCCGCTTATGGTGAGTGGGGAGTCAGGCCACATTTTCATGGACGTGCTCTGGCCCTGTCATATCAACAAATAAAATGTATTAAAACAGGGCAGACATTCATTGGAATAGAGCGGTACTATAGTAGGCTACATTGGAGCTTCATTCTCTCCATTCTCACCAATGAACACACCCGCCGAGATGTTTTAGGCGTTTGTTTAAACTGTGGCTTAACAAACGTAAACAGCTTAAATTGGGCTTAACGGTGATGGGTAAAATATTATTTTTGGCCAACTTAGGTTTACATATGAGTCGACCCGAGCGGGTTGGCTTTACAGTTTTGGTTATTATGTACTGTATACTGTTATGACTTGCAGGACTATACAAATCACGTCAGCAACTAACCTGCACATTAAAAAGCTTTGGAGCGCGAACAACATCAACAAACACTAATTAAAGCACACAAAAATAATCACACTGTAAAAAAAATGTCTTTCATGGCAAACGCTTTTATTGGTCGAGACGTGTGAAACGCCGGGTGAATAACAATAGTAGTAAAGCAAAGTAAGTAAAGCTCTTGTGTCTTTTTATTTTTCATGAAACACACAGGCTGTCTCGGGGGGGGGGTGGGAGGGATGACCCGCAACACCTCGTTTCTCATTCGTCAATCTCAAATGTCACTCAAAACACTCAAACATGGAGGCCGGACCGGCTCTGTAGCAGAGGGGAGCCGTGATGACGGACGGTCACAGCACACTGACCCGGAAACACAACAACACATTGAGCAAACAAACACTGTACCTGCCCAGAGAACAAAACATGAGCATTATCATGTCTAAACAAAACGTCATTATCATATTTGTATCATTGAGGGGTTTTTTTTATGTACTGTACATTCTGCATTAAAAAAATGTTATGTGAAATAATACAATTATATATAATTCCCAAATAAAGTCTGGCTGTGAACTTTAACTAGGAAGACACACTATACATATAAACACCACTTCTGCAGAAACCCCCGAGTGACTTTGTGCTTTTACAATAGAGTACTGGTTTCATAACTTGGGTGACACTTCATTACGTCTTATTTCAACTCCCTTATGAGAAAATATTCATTCCAGGATATTTCAATTTGAAAGACTTGAGAGACAATTGAGAGAAAAAATACTGCAGAATGCCACAGACAACACACCAATAATATAAGTCCAATAACTACTTCCACTGAATTTCTGTAACAACCTCAAAAACACAGATGTGATTATTGAACGTGGTATGAATGTGTACGTCCGCGGATTATTGACGATTTGCACATAATAAAATCTAATTTGTTTCATCATCGTTTACAGGGAAAGGTAGACATCGTGAATGAACATCATTTCTTTTCTTCCTGCATACTTAATGTAACCACTCAAAATCCTAATCCTGAACCAAATTAAAGCCTTAAAGGGAAAAACATCTCAGCAAATGGCTTGCAATCGTAAAGGCCGCTTATGGTGAGTGGGGAGTCAGGCTTTTTGTCCATTTGTAGATCATTTCCATGGATTGGGATGTGATCACTGCAGGATTAATCAATCGGTTCATCGATCAATCAATATACTCAAAACGAAATGGTAATGGTTGTGTTCACACAGAGAATAATGGCAAGTTGGCGACCAAATCAAAGCACCAATCAAATCAAGGCATTGGGCTTCGAGCGCCAAAGTGTGTGCAGTTGAACTACCTGAACTTTTCCCTCACACACCCCAACACGCTGTTGGTCAACATGTGAAAGATCGCCGCCTCAATCTATTGCAATAGCAGCTGTCTTTAAACAGCCCACACATTGCCGTGATTTTACTGCACCCTGTTGGAATCGTTGTGTTTCGACGGCAAGGTCACCAGCCTATGCGAACAACGATTACATGTGGCCGGGTTGAGAGGCAGATAAGGCTGGCGTTGTCGTCGCCGTGATGTGCCTTTTGGGGCTTTTACCGACGCTATTTGACAGTAACATTGGCGTGGACACACAGTTCACAGTCACGCACTGTCAAATTCAGAGGAAATTGAAATCTGAGCAAAAAATGCTATAAATGTAAAAAATGCATATATAAAAAAATATTAAAAAAGTGACAATAAAAATAAGCAATACAATCCTTGTATGAACCGTAGGTGAGGGCCGTGGTTCTAACGTCATTTTAGGTCCGCATTTAGGCTTGCACATTTCACACACGGTGACTATACATTAGGTTTGAGGACTAGCGGTTTAGTGGTT
The DNA here is from genome assembly GCA_002895965.2 of Coryphaenoides rupestris. Classification (NCBI taxonomy): domain Eukaryota; kingdom Metazoa; phylum Chordata; class Actinopteri; order Gadiformes; family Macrouridae; genus Coryphaenoides; species Coryphaenoides rupestris. The sequence goes on from PIJE02000127.1 coordinate 466,847, forward strand.
TAGTGGTTAGATGGTTACTTAGAAAAGGGTCTGGGTTCGATCCCTAATGTCCACAGGCTACCTATCCACGGCCCCCTAACTTAATTAGGTGTATCTGGAAAGACTTGCAGTCTTTCAAGTCGTTTCGGGATAAAAGGGCTAAATGACGAAATCGTAAATTATGACCTAGTGAGGGATTTGCACCTGAGTTGTTCATGCATTCTTGCATATTGCACTTTCTGTGTGCGTCTGGTCGGGTGACGTCATCACACAGACTGTCGTCCGTCACAGCAGAGTCTTCCTCACCCACACACACCACCTCCCGCTGCTCACACACACCCACAGAGCAACTGCACACACACACACAACACACACACACAACCACACACACACACACACACACACACACACACACACACACACACACACACACACACACACCACACACACACACCACACACACACACACACACACACACACACAAATGGCTTGCAATCGTAAAGGCCGCTTATGGTGAGTGGGGAGTCAGGCTTTTTGTCCATTTGTAGATCATTTCCATGGATTGGGATGTGATCACTGGAGGATTAATCAATCGGTTCATCGATCAATCAATATACTCAAAACGAAATGGTAATGGTTGTGTTCACACAGAGAATAATGGCAAGTTGGCGACCAAATCAAAGCACCAATCAAATCAAGGCATTGGGCTTCGAGCGCCAAAGTGTGTGCAGTTGAACTACCTGAACTTTTCCCTCACACACCCCAACACGCTGTTGGTCAACATGTGAAAGATCGCCGCCTCAATCTATTGCAATAGCAGCTGTCTTTAAACAGCCCACACATTGCCGTGATTTTACTGCACCCTGTTGGAATCGTTGTGTTTCGACGGCAAGGTCACCAGCCTATGCGAACAAGCCGATTTACATTCAGTTTTAAGTATATCTCGGGGGGGGGGGGGGGGGCTTTAGGGTCAGGGGTTAGTGTCAGGGTGTCAGGGTCAGAGATCAGGGTGCAACGGTGGCTTACGCCCCACAGGTGACACAGCACTGTCTCTGGACCGAGCGCAGGGAGCATCGACCCAGCAGCTTCAGTTTGTCGCAGAAGCGGGAGGTGATGCTGTTCTTCCTGCACGGCGGGCCTGATGATGCTACACACACACACACACAAACAACACACACACACACAACACACACACACACACACACACACACACACACACACAACACACACACACACAAACACAACACACACACACACACACACACACACACACACACACACACACACACACACACACACACACACACACACACAGGGAGGGAGAGTCAGGAACACAAGCAGCAAAAACACCGACAACAACATGGAAGACAAAATGCTAGATGTAGATTTCAGCTCAGATTACAACTCAACTCAACAAGTCATAGCGGGGAAACATTAGCGAAAAGGAAAGTAGAGTTTAAAGTCCAGGAGTCAATACATGTGGCCGGGTTGAGAGGCAGATAAGGCTGGCGTTGTCGTCGCCGTGATGTGCCTTTTGGGGCTTTTACCGACGCTATTTGACAGTAACATTGGCGTGGACACACAGTTCACAGTCACGCACTGTCAAATTCAGAGGAAATTGAAATCTGAGCAAAAAATGCTATAAATGTAAAAAATGCATATATAAAATATTAAAAAAGTGACAATAAAAATAAGCAATACAATCCTTGTATGAACCGTAGGTGAGGGCCGTGGTTCTAACGTCATTTTAGGTCCGCATTTAGGCTTGCACATTTCACACACGGTGACTATACATTAGGTTGAGATGCACACACACACACATACACACAACGCACACAGACATTTACACACACACACACATACACACACGCACACAGACATTTACACACAAATACACACAGACATATGCACACACATGTTAATACACATGCACATACACACATGCAGGTGTGAAGACCCTGACACAGACACTGACATGACTATAATATTTACATAATCCTGTTGTTATCCTCACACAAAAAATGATATGCATACTTAACCTTCATATTTAATATTGTTAACGTTGTATAGCTATATATGATATATTATTATATGACGCATTAAAATATGAAAGTATCCTATTTTAGTAGCACTATATCTAGATATGAGTATGGCTCTGTGTCTCCCAGGGGCCTGACCTGGCTCCAGTCCCCGGGCCCCCAGCGTGTGCAGGGCCTCACAGCGCACGGCTCCGTGCTGTTGGGCCTCCGGGAGGCACTGCAGCGCAGGGGCTCCGGGCAGGACACCAGCCGCTCCCGGGAGCCTGCCCCGCAGCTCCGGGAACACTGAGGAGGAGGGTTAGCACAGCAAGGCGTGGTTAGCTCTGGGATAGCGTTAGCCATACCAGCGTGCCATGCTAACGTCACCATGGTGACGATGCTGAACTCTGAACTCTCTCTGGGTTAGGAGGAGTAATGGAGGCGTAGAAGGTTGGAGAGTGGATATCATGGATGAGACGAGACACTTCTACGGAACCTCAGAACCTCATACTGTACAGACAGACATACATACATACATACATACATACATACTGTACACACATATATACATACTGTACAGACAGACTGTACATACAAACATGTATAGATAGACAGAAATAGATGGATGGAGGGATAGATGGATCTATAGATAGATAGATGGATGGAGGGATGGATGTATAGATGGATAGATAGATAGATAGATGGATGGAGGGATGGACGGATGTACAGATAGATAGATTAATGTATAGATAGACAGATGGGTGGAGGGATGGATGGATCTATAGATAGATAGATGAATGTATAGATAGACAGATGGGTGGAGGGATGGATGGATGTATAGATAGACAGATGGATGGAGGGATGGATGGATGGATGCATAGACAGATGGATGGAGGGGTGGATGGATGGATGTATAGATAGACAGATGGATGGAGGGGTGGATGGATGGATGTATAGATAGACAGATGGATGGAGGGATGGATGGATCTATAGATAGATAGATGAATGTATAGATAGACAGATGGGTGGAGGGATGGATGGATGGATGGATGGATGTATAGATAGACAGATGGATGGAGGGGTGGATGGATGGATGTATAGATAGACAGATGGGTGGATGGATGGCTGGATGGCGGGCGTGTCCTCACCTCTCCCCAGGGTGACATGTCCCAGGTCAGGCAGGGTCTGTGGGGGCAGGGCAGGCTGCTGGGGGGCCGGCTAGATAAGGCCTGACAGTGGAAGGGTCTTAGAGGACGTTTAGTCTGCGCGTCCACACACTGGATGTCCCGCTGCCGTCTGCCCACCACCGCACAGTCCTCTGGACACTAAACAACAAGATAAGAAACACACAACAAATAGGACAACAGTGAAAGAAAGGAAGAAGAAGAAGAAGAAGAAGGAAAAACCACTGGTTTGCAGATCAAAGTGTCCAGATCTGAAGACCAAATCCTGAGTGTGGAAAGACAATAACAATGATTGAGATCAGCCAATCCATTACATCATTCAGTTTACAGTGACGCAGTTAAAATCATTCACGATGGCCAACAATTCAAAACATGCCTGTGTGGGCGCAAAGGAACCACATGAGGGTTTATTGGACGGGATCTCTCATCTCTGTCCGGTGGAGAGCGTTGAGCTGAAGATATCACCGGTGTGTGTGATGTGAATATTATTATTGTTAATTCAAGTCTCTAATCCTGAACTAATTAACCATATACCACTCGCAAGTTGTCATTTATAGCACTGTAATTTATAAAGCGATAGTAGGGAGATTATTTTGATAATTTCTGGATTTTGTAATTTAATTTAGTGGTTCTTATTATTCTTCTTTCTTACTGTTAATATTATCCGATTTTAAATGTAATTTAAAATTCCTATTTACTTTTCTATTTGCATGGGTGAGACAAGGTGTTCTGCCTCAGCTTTCCCATCGTTCTAATGTCAGTTGTTACATTACTACCTGTGTGTTCATAAGCAACGAACACACAGGTAACCCACCGTGGTCCAGTTGCCGTAGAGCCAGGTGGCGCAGGGCTGCAGGTGGCAGGTCCGCGCCGGCTCCGGTCTCTGCAGGCTCACGCAGTCCGCCTCCCGCTGGGTGCTGCACACGACCATCCGCCACACAGCGCCGACCCCGCACGACGTCGAACACTGGCCAGACGAGAACACACACACACACACACACACACACACACACACACATGCTAATCTCGTCTGTGGTTCGGTCATGTTGTAGTTGAAAACGGATAACCGGATGGGCAATTATTCATCACGTGGCGGCCATCTTGGTTTTACACACAAGTCGAGTGGAGGAACTGAACGAGGAATTAGCCGGAGCCAAGATGGCCGCCAGGCGAGGGCGATTTAGCCCCATCATGGAGTGTACTAGTGCGGTGTGTCGTGAATCAGAAGAACCCACCTCGCTCCAGTTCCCCGCGACCCAGAATACGTCCCCGGTGACGGACTCTCGGGCCACCTGGTTGCCTTCGTGCGCGGTGTCATTGCAGACCGGGGGCGCGGGACCCCTGGGTCTGGGTGGGTTCTTGGCGGAGGGGTGGGCGGAGTCTTTGGCGCGACCGCCGGAGGGTTTCTTAGAAGGAGGCCCTGCGTTGTTTTTCTTGCCAGCCTCTGCAGGCTTCTTCAGTTTAACGACCCGCGCGGTGGTGGCGGCGGTGGCGGCGGTGGCGGTGTGAGGGCCGTCGGTTGTCGTTCTGAACGTCTTTGTAGTGAGCGATGCGGGGGGCGGCGTGGCTTGTTGGTGGTGGTGGTGGTGGTCCTTTAATAGGCCCGGGTGCCTCTTGGGTTTGCCGGTGGTTGTGTGGTGGTGGTGGTGTACCCGGTGGGACCCGTCGGTGTACGGGTTCCTGAAAGGCGTTGTGTGGGACTGATAGTGGCGAGTGGTGGTCTTCTTCTTGGCCCAGGCACCGGTGGTAGCACGTGGGGTGGTGGCGGTGGAGACCCTTGTAGCGGGGGCTCTGGTTGTGCGCGCGGTTCTGCTGGCCGTGGTTCTGCGGGCCGTGGTTCTGCGGGCAGTGGTTCTGCTGGCCGTGGTTCTGTGGGCCGTGGTTGTCCTGGCTGTGGTTGCGGGGGCCGTGGTTGTGCGGGTGGACGGGAGAGGAGTCACGGTCGACTTGACGGTCGTCGCCACGACATCTAGATCGATAATGCCCTTCTCATTCGCCGTCTCATCATCAACGGGGTCAAAGATGGGAGAATAGGTGACCCCGTCTCCTGTGCTTCCATCCTCTTCGTCCATCCCGTCCCTCTCCTCCTCCTCCTCCTCCTCCTCCTCCTCGGCCTCTGCATGGGTCTGGGTCTCGGTGGTCCCTGCTACAGTACTGGCTTCCGTCGTTACCAAATTTCTACCGCTTTTCTTCTTCACAACCAGATTTCCCTGCACTGTAATATCGAACTCGTAATCGTCGTCCAGTATCCCGGCGGTGGTTCCAGTGGTCCTTCTCTCCGTGGTGGTGGTGGTCTCCCAGGCAGTAGAGGACGTGGGTAAGGGTGTAGCTGTCGCGGCCGCGGTGGTCCTCTGTGTTGTCGTCGTTGACGCTGTTGTGGTCGGGACCTTGGGGTGCGGGGTAGTAGCGTTATTAGGCCGCGTTTTTGGCGGGAAAATGCGACGGTATTTGGGCGGCGGTCCCGGCCGCCTGCGTAGGCTGGAGTTGGGGCAGCTCTGCAGGCCACACAGCGCCCGGGAGCGGGGCTTGGTGACCGGGTCGCAGTGCTGCTTCGGCACCAGCGTGCACGTGACCGACCGGGATCGGACGCCTCCGCCACACGTGACCGGACACTGAGGGGGAAAAGAAAAAGGTTAAAGGTTAAACATGGGGAAAAAAGACCAGAACAGGGTTTACAAAGTTTGTGTGGGGGAGAACAAACTATGAAGAAATTAAGAATGATTTTACCATCTATCTAACCTAGATTTATCCAAAGTGACTTACAAAGAGTACATTTGTTGAAGAGACAGCGATATATCACTGTGGTACATAAAGATAAGAATAGAGCAGGTTTCAAGCTTTCATAATTGCAAGGTTAATAGAACAACTTTCATAATTGCTAGGTTACCTGCATAATAGCCGGCATGAGAGCAGAAGTGCCATTCCGAGCACGTTACCAACATCTAAGGACATACAATATGCTAACAATGCTAAGTGCTATTATTTAGTGCCCAGATCGGGGCAGAAACAGAACGAGAGCCACGTACGTAATTCATTCATGAGCGGACAGCGTACCTCTTCCCACGTGCCCACGGCCCAGCCCTCTGCGCAGGGCACATCTCTGTTGCAGGGCACCACGGGCTTGGGTTTCAGGAGGTGCTTACAGTCCACGGGATGCAACACCCTCTCCTCGCCGGACACGGTGCGGACACACAGCACGGTGCGCTTCCGCACGCCGTCCAGCCCGCAGGTGGAGGTGCAGTGCTGCCAGCCCCCCACCCACCACCTGGCAGGGAGACACGGGCGGGGTGAGGACATCGACACGCCGGGCACAGGTGATAACGAAGCATTCCAGGAATGAAGCGGAGCCGCGCAGAGGTAGTCAAATGTGTTGACGGCTTAGTGCCGCTCGCAGTCAAATGACACTAGTTTCCGATGTTGTCATTTGCCTACGTGAGACCTCCCGTCTGTCGGCAGGTCAGGCAGGAGATTTGCGCTGCGTTGTGCCTTAGCTGCTAGCATGGTTTCCTGTCATTACTGTATCTTGTGAGCCTCAGCAGATAACAGGCTGTATTATTCTGTGTCTTAGGAGTAGATGGAGCAGACGGAGTACATGACTGTTCTGGTCTTTATTGATATCATTTACAGGACGATGTCGAATTAACAGTAAATACTTACTCAGTGACTGCAACATGTGTGCAAAGTGCACAATGTTTATTGAGACACTAATGTATGTAAACTTTTCATCAATATGTCATTCTGAATTTACTTTAATTCTTTCATTTTGGAAAAGGACAAATCATTGGGGAGCCCACGGCGGGGAGGGGGGGGGGGGGGGGGGTCCGGTAGTACACAGACCTGGCCGGGCAGTCCATGTTCTTGCACTTGCGGTGCCGATCGGCCGGGCGACCGCCGGGGTCACACAGGGTCTCGTCCACCACGCCCATGTCCACCTCAAAGCAACGCGCAGGCTGATGCTGCTGCCCTGGGGAGTGGCAGGCAGGCCGGGGTAAGGCGGAGGGGTGGAGGGGTCGGAGGGCAGAGGGGTGGAGGGCAGAGGGGTGGATGGGTGGAGGTGCAGAGGGGTGGAGGGGCAGAGGGGTGGAGAGAATCACGGAGAAGACCAATGGAATGTTTCAATACAATCAAGATTTGAAGTGCTAAGTCCACTTAAAATGGGGCCAAAGTCATTTAGTTCAATATCCGTGTGCAATGCCTACCGAGGCCACAGGTGGTGCTGCAGTCCGTCCACGCGCCATGTCTCCAGATGTACACGGGATCCATCACTTCGTTGCCGATCGCCGGGGCC
>PIJE02000127.1:479316-505116 GCA_002895965.2 Coryphaenoides rupestris
TTGTAAATTATTCTGACAGTGGTCTCAAGGTCGGGTAATTTGATCACTGATCAATAACCACATGAGAAGGCAGAGCTGGGCTCCAGATGTGAAGTACCTTCTCCGGCGCACAGCGGGTTCCGTCGATGGGCGAGTCCAGCTTGGAGCGGCAGGTTCCGTTCACAGAACACCAGAGGATCTGACAAACGTTCTGGAGGAACCAGGCAGGGAATAACGAAACAGTGAAGGGAACCCAAAGGCCACTGACGGTCGTGAAGTGACATTATGGATGATTAATTCCATTGGAATCGAAGGAATGGATGAATTGGATTCCAATAGATGTAAATATAACCTATTGCTGATCAAATCTTGATGTAGAAACATACACAATGAATTTATGTCATCTACAATAGATTGGGGGTATATCAATTATTTTGGATTCTATTTCTAATATACACACTCGTGCAGCTTAAATCCATCAGTCAACTAGTAATCAATGTCTTCATCCCCATTGCTATGCATGCAGGATGGTACGTACATCCACTTCAGGACAGAAGGTTGCGTTGGGGCCGTACTGCAGCTTGCACTGATGGTGAGTTGTGTAACGGACACCCAGGCGAGCCAATGGCGTCATCAGGTCTCTCTTGGAGGGCCGGTCGTCCAGACAGAAGCCCCACCCACGACTAAGGAAGAGAGAGAGAAAAAAAAAGACTTATCCTGATGATTTGGTTGAGACGTTAAATAAATATACACAACTCAAAAAAAAGAAGAATGGAAAAAAAAGGAGAACTAAAGTAATGGAAATAAACTGGGGAGCATCTATTTAATGAAGTAACGCATCCCAATGGAGTTCAGCAGTTTGTTCATTTTGATTCAGTGAACACAACCACCATTGTGTTTGATCACTGGACCCTGAACATGACCCCAACCCCACTCACATCTCCCACAGCCAGACCACCCACTTCGATAAAATACCCGTTGTTCTTGTCCTTGTCACATATTATGATGGTTTGTTCCAACAATGTCACAATAACAAACCATATTATTTAATTACAACTTTTTGAGGACGAGCACAATTTCCCCTCAGAGGGATTTGTTTGGGGGGGTGGGAAAGGTTTAGAAGATATTGTTAAAATTAGCGCACACACACAAGTAAAATGTAACCAAAACATGAGCATTTCATCGTATTATTATTATTATTTAGTTTCTTTTATATTTTTTATTGCATTTACTGGGTCTGCTGTTGTTATTCATCATGAAAAGTGCCTTTGCGTACCTTTTATAGCGCTATATAAATAAAATGTGCTATTACTATGACTAATTCTTCACAATACAGTATTAGTATATTATTTGAATTATTTCAACATGCATAAAGGGTCAAGGGTTAGGGCTTCAGCGGTGAGGGTGCGTGGAGGACGTACTCGAGGAAGCGCGTGATGTAGTCCTTGGAGCAGGCCGACCAGGTGAGCGGGGAGCTGTCGTACATCAGCTGCCGGGACATGATGAACGGGTGGCGGCCCTCCAGCTCACAGTCGTTCCCCTGGCCGTCGTGGTGGATGCCGAAGCTGCGCACGACGTGACGCCAAACACACATTGTTGTGCTTCATACTTCATCATTCAATATTTGGTCCTTTGCTTTGCTGTTGTTCTACTTGTAACCCGTATAGGAGGAGGTAATTTTCCAATACTTTCAATGCTTCTCACTTTAACACACACACACGCACGCACGCAAACACACACGCACGCACGCACGAACACACCACACACACACACACACACAGCTCATTTAAATGTTAGCCTATTGGACAATCAACATGAACAAAACCTATCCATACTGTATGTCACTCCTCATTAAACAACCATTATACCACTCAGCAGAGTATATGACATTGTCCAAAGCAATCCGTTTAATGGGAGCAGTGGTTTCATTCATTGAGGCACAGACACACTGGAGGTGGCGGTGGGGGGTGACTGGGGTGTGCCTACCTGTGGCCCATCTCATGGGCGATGGTGAAGGCCACCGGGAGGCCCGAGTCCTCGTTGATGTTGCAGCTGCGGTGGGGCTGGCACATCCCGGACAGGTGGGACAGACCCAGGGTCTCGCAGGGCTGGTTCATCCCGGCGCAGATGTCTTTCCTGGGGTCCACACAGACATCCGCTCAGCCACGCTAACGCACGCATAGCTGGGAGGCCTTGGGGTGTATTAAACTGAGTGTGTGTGACTGTGAGTAAGTGAGTGTGCGTTTGCGCGTGCATATCTACGTGTGTGTGTGTGTGTGTGTGTGTGTGTGTGTGTGTGTGTGTGTGTGTGTGTGTGTGTGTGTGTGTGTGTGTGTGTGTGTGTCTCACCTAGTAACCAGGACAGCCACATCGTGGTGGGCAGGGTGTGTGTCACTCTGGGGATTCACGTTCTTCTGCCAGGCACAGAAGCTGGATAAAGAGGTGTCTGCATGGTGGACGATCTTCAGATCTTTCTGAATAACACAGAATCCAGAAACACAGAAAGACAACCACCTGTCATGTTCATTCATTATAGACGAGATACATTCTCTTCTATAAGTGTTGAGGTGATACCATAACAGGCCCACTTAAATATTGTCCCTTTAAAAAGCAATTCTTCAAAAGGTATCGTTAGATGCTATGCATGCACAAAGGCCAACGATAAAATCAATGTATTGTTGTGAAGGTGCAATAAGTCATTGAGAAGCAAAGGAATAAACAAATGTAAATGCAAAAATGGATGTACAGTGAATATATTGTGTAGAATATGGTGTTTGCCAAAGTATCATACAGCATCTATGGTGATGAATGTATGGTGCGTGGTGATGACGTCATTTCAACACGGCTGTTCTCCTGTTAGACGTCGGCTCTGCGTTTTAAATATCTTTCTGTACAACAAAGTACGCTGTCTGACCCGTCAGCACTATCTTCAAAACAATACTAACGAACAAACCAACAAACACCACGTACATTTTTTCTTCATTATATATATTGCACCTTTGATCGAAGTTTCGTGCAAATGAACAAATGAAAGTGGTTTGTTGTAGTAGTGTCATAGTACAGTCGTAGTACTGGATGTACGCGTGTACTTCCATGAAGCCGTGTGAGGTGCCGACTGTACCTCTTCCCCGTTCAGCAGGATGAAGCGGACCAGGATGATGTGGATGGCGTTCCCGATGCTGGCGTCATGGAAGATCCCAGCCACCTGAAGAGGAAAAAGACTGTTTAGTCCCACACTGACGAGCTACAACCGAGGTCTCTTTAAAGCACTCCTCACCACAGCTCACATTTATATGATTTTATGGGATTCGGATTAATGTAGGTATAGAAGCTAAGCTTAAATATTACCTTGCAATATTACCTCTCATCTCCTCTCATCATCATGTGCAATATTCTTAATGTCACGTGCAATACTTCTTCTCAATATTACCCTTGCAATATTGCCATGCTACATTACCTTTTATCATTATGTGCAATATTCGTAATATTCTTTATATCATGTGCAATACTTCCTCTTACCATTATTATTATTACCCTTTTATGACACTTCAATGGACCTTTCCCTACTCAAGCGGCTAGTCCCGCCCCCCCCTAGTTACTGAAATAGGTGACAAATAAATCTTTGAATTTTAACTAATTCGTGAGCTTTGTAGCTTTTTGTGTCGGCGCTGCTGTAAATTGATGTGTGGAGTCGCTATCAACCATTTGATTGTTGCACTTGTGAACTTTCAGTGTTTTAAGTAAATCATAAAAACCACTGCGTTCAGTAATTGTCTTATCAGATACAGCACCTGTAAATAACTCAGACACAAAAATGACAGAACCACTTGGATCACATCCAGTCAATACTTTGAGGGTTGTGCTTGACTTATAGTCACTATAAAGCTGACTCTGTAAAGCCAGTGCAGATGACACCTGGGTCTTACATTCAGTATCATCAAAAATGACTCAAGTAGAAGGACATTATTTTCTAAAGTTTTCAGGCATGTTTTTAATAATAATGTCTATGAGGCCATATGTAGTTGTCCAAATGTAAAATCCATAAGCTCTATCCATGTATTAAAAACAAGTCCTGCAGACTGCATGGATACTCCAAATCTGGATGAAACGCGCTCCCTGTAATCTCTCTGGATATCTGTGGTCATTATTACACGTTCCCCAAGCGCATCTAAGAACCATGTTGTTCTAACTAAATGTATCTGTAGTCTAATCTATGAACACAACAACGCGGGACAAGCTTTGTTTGTGGGACATCATGGCGGCTCTGTTGCAAGGGGCGTGGTCTTAAGAAATCAGGCAATCTTATTGGTTATTATTCTCCGCGTGACTGACAGGGAGGAAAGGTCCATTGTTTTTGCTGACTGAATATCGTATCTTACCGATATTTTTATACTTCTCTAGACTTACTGTCAATTTGTAAATCTGTTATATTATTTAGTATTATTCTATTATTTATTTCTCTCTTGTTTTATTCTACTGCTGTGCAACCTGGCACAAGAATTTCCTTTGGGATCAATAACGTTTTTATCTAATCTTATATTATATTAAGCTAGAAAAACTGAGATAGACTGAATGGTACACTACACAGTCACCCTCCTGTATTCACATACAGGATGGACATTCCGACTCCCCGGAGTTCCCCCCGGCTACCAGGCGCTCACGTCCCCCCATCCCCCTGCCGGCCCTGTCCTCTCGGCAGGCTCCTCCCACTCCTCTCACCTCTCGGAGTCGGACATTCCCGGCACGTCGGCGCAGGCGCAACGGCGGAGCGGCGATGACGCTGCATACGCTGCGCACCGGCATTCCATTCCCAATCACCGTACCTGCCCCTGATCGGCAATCACCGCTCGCCCTACGAGAACCTGGCCTGCACTCCACTCGGCGCCAGATCATTCCCTGAGCTACAGGTGGTAAAGTATCTCCTGGATCACACACTGTAGTAGTTATCGCTCGCCAACTAACTTCTCGCAGTTGTTGTGCCAAGCCCTCTTTGCCTTTTTGCCTCACCCGGGATCTCTATCCCTCACCTCCCTTCTCCTTCTCATCCCTCCAGAATCCCAGACCCTCCTGCTGAGTTCGAGTCAACCCGCAGAGCCATTCCCATTATTTACGTGGCATCCTCTGCGGCAAATCCTTTGTTGAATTAAAACGCCTTTTGAGCTTGAACCTCAACCTACGCCTCCTCCATTTTGCTGTGCGCCTGGGTCTCACCTCAACCCCCCCTAACACACACACACTCACACACAGAAACGCACGCACGCACGCACACGGACACACACACACACACCACACACCACACAGACATACACACACACAGACATACACACACAGACATACAGACATACACACACACACACCAGCTCACCATGTTCATGATGGTGAAGATGTAGGACTCCACGTTGTCATGGCCGTGGTACTCGATGAGTTTGGAGTCGGCCACCACCAGGGTCTCCACCCAGCGCTCCCGGCTGACCGAGCGCTGGGAGCGGGATGGAGCGCGGCTCTGCTCCGCCTCCCAGTCCTCCCTCTCCCGCTCCACCTGGACCCAGTCCTTCTGACCATCTGCACCGGTTATGAGAAGGGGTGGGGAATACAAAACCACACAGGTGAGCATCACGCTTCTTGCTTCTTGTTCTGTCTTATAGACTCAAAACAAACAATACAATCGAGTCTGCTCCTTTTTTTATGACAGAAAAGGAAATGTTACGGCTGGCACACACACACACACACACACACACACACACACACACACACACACACACACACACACACACACACACACACACACACACACACACACACACACACACACACACACACACATATTAACGGATGCACCTTTAACCCCACAGGGGCTGTGTGTTCCCTGGGTGTTTGAGCTGCGTTTGTTTCTCCGGTGTTGTTCCGGAGGAGTAACCACGTGCGGATAGACCACGTGCGGCTGTCGGCCATCTTGGTCAGGAGAGCCCGGCGCCGGCTCGATGAAGAAGTGTCCCTCCGGCAGGTAGAAGAGGCCTTTCTGTGCAGGACACAGATACGGGCATTACAGATACACACAGGATACAGGTAACGGCGTCCACAGGCACTGATAAATGTGCCGATTTTCAACCAACTCGAGAGTTACTGATGGAGTTGGGGTAAGATAGCGCCGGAACAGACGGACAAAAGTATCGGGGAGATGTGGGTGCAGGCCACATGGAGGAGAGGTAAACATGGTGCATGGTTCATCATCACATACACTACCCACATTGAAATGATACAAAGCTGGTTGAAAATTGGATAAGTTCCCCTTTTAGCAATATTTCCATCAACCAATCTGTGATATTTCCAAAGCACCCACCCCTTACGATAAGATAAGATAAGATAAGATAAGATAGAACTTTATTAATCCCAAAGGAAATTCTTGTGCCAGAGGTTGCTCAAAATACCAACAACATAAGTTGCTATGCTTATGTTGTTGGTATTTTGAGCAACCTCTGGCACAAGAATAGACATTTACTAATTTACAGTGAATAAGCCTAAGTGAGAAGTGAAAGGGTAGATTTCTTTGAAGCCTGACTGTGTTCCTGAGTCGTTCCTGAAGAATCCATCATTATAGCCAACATCCACGCCTGTTGCCGGGGGCGATCAGAGCCAGGTATGCCCTGCGTGTCCCTACTGGTGCATCGGACGCCTGCTGCTTAATCCATATGCAAAAAGAAACAAACACGCACGGACATGCACACACACACACACACACACACACACACAAATACAGTGGTACACACACTGTGCACAGAATACATGCAAGCACACACATGCAGACAGACGCTAGTAGGCACGCGCATATGTACACATGTACATACTTCGCAGCATTGAATTTGCAGGACACAAAAGAGCTAGAGAGTGAAAGAGAGATGGACATTTCTTTCCAGCAGCACAGGAAAGGAAGAGGATATCTCTGCTCCCAGGAGCACGGATAATAACTTTCAGTTGAAAGACATCAAAAATTATGATTTTTCTCATGGACTCATGGATTTTTCTCAACACACACAAGCAATGTGTGTTTTGTAATCTCTCTGTGACATGTAAAAAGCATGGGACGTGTCTTTATTCCTTTACAAAACAAATATGAACTGTAATTGTCCAGGGCTGCTGCTGTTCAGAGGTCTCGATCTGTTTTCTTTTTAAGCCTCACACATGGCTGACTGCGGGTCTGCAGTACAATATGTCTTGATCACACATGTGTACATCTTCCAACAACGTTTCCCTGAGACTCCGGGGGGAACCGTGGCCGCGGTCTGTGTTTCTCCTCAGACCTCACAGTTCACATAGTTCAGTTTGGTTCCCCCTTGTAACGTCAAGTCCCGTTTCAAATAAATCTGCCAATAAGAGACCTGGAGAGGAGAATAAATCTGATTTTCATGTCAGACAAGGGGGGGGCCACGGTAGCACATTAAAAGACTAACACTTGAAGACATACACCTTCTGTTAGCATTCTGGTTGCCAATGTGTATAAAAGCTGTTTATTTATACGGGAAGAGCAGCTCAGTGCACAATAGAACAGTTGCATCACACAATGTAACCTCTAACGCAACAAATGTATGAACTACAAATTACAACCGTGTTTTCTCCTTCCATGCGTGCAACCAACTGGCACTGACTTGGTTCCACGAGTGCAACAATACATGTCTGCAACGGCCATGAGAGAATGGCTGGAGGTGCTGTGGCAGAGCTTCTATTATTCTTGTCCAGGCCGAGATGGAATGACTGAAATGGGAGCAGGCTCCTCGACAGTGACTCAGTCTGTGGCCATTGTCCAGGGATCCTAGTGTTGCAGGCAATGGACTCACACACAAAGCACGCAGGCAGATACGCTCGAAGCACCCCCCTTTTTGCACACGCTACCCAATGAGCCTTTCCTGCAGACTTGCAGACTTGCAGACTTACACTGCTCCCTAATGTTTCAAACACCTATCGGTCAGTACACTTATTAAAACAGAAAAAAGAAAACCATGCACAATGAACATGAGCTGTGTTCCATTGGAATCCTATAAGTTACCCCCCCCCCCCCCCCCTGCACGGCGATGTTATGATTTGAGAGAGATGTCCTGGAAGTCCAAGCGGAGGAGGTGGTGGTGGTGGTGGTGGTGGGGGCAGCTCCAGCAGGAAGGAATGCTGCAGTGAGGCCCATCCAAACATTGAAGAGGTTGCTCTGCACGATCTATGATCCATTCCATACCAAAACTGCAGCCACGCTGTGCAACACTTTACAACATGGACTCACTGGCCCAGTTACCGGGGGGTCATCGTGTGCGATAAGCCACGAGGTGACAGGCTTATACCAAAACACAGTTCTACATTTAATGACCACAAAAGGTTTGTTGTTTCACTTTGTCTTGACCCGTTGACTCTCTTCAGTTGTGTTTACATTTAAAAGCGGATGAAATGGAAGGGGACATATTTATTCGGGGATATTCGGGGATTAGTCATTGTGGGATTGAATCAGAAGCCAAACGCTCCACCATTCTACCATCCAGACCCCTGAAGGGTTGGTGTCGACCCCTTCTCCTCCCCTTCCTCTGCTCACTAAAGAGGCGATGTGTGTGTGTGTGTGTGTGTGTGTGTGTGTGTGTGTGTGTGTGTCGTGACCCGGGGTGTGAGGTGCCAGAGCCAGGGGAGGAGGAGGGGGTCACCATAGCGCAGGTCTCTGTGTGCTAAATACGGCCACACCATGTGGAACTGCTTTACTTTGGCTTCCTGCTTCTGTAGCCCTTTGTAGTCCAGGGCCAAGTGGGCCAGGAATAATCTCTCTCGCCACAAAGCCCAATGGCACTGCGTCAGACCCCCTCCCCAACCCTCAACCCCCAACCCCCAACCCCCGCCCTCCCCACATTAATATGAATGATATTTTCACAACTGCGCTTCCACTCAGAAACATTTGTGCGCAAGTGCGAGTGCGAGTCGTAGCGTTCGATCGGGACGTCGATTTCCCAGGTTGAAAACAAGCTCCATTTGGGTTGGACCGATGTGTCTTCTTTCCCTTTGGAAAGTAATTACACAGCAGAGAGCTGACTTTTCTCCCCCTGTGGGCAGAAAGGAAGAGGAGCGCTGTCCCCGAGGTGGAGCCTAGCTGGTGTGGAGGTGTAACACCAGGCTAATGGCGCTGAACTTGTTTTCACTTGTGTGTGTGTGTGTGTTGCCTGTGGGCTGAGCAACACTTTGTTGGGAAAAAAGGTTTCGAATAATGAAATGGGCTGCACTGAGACGGCTTTCTTCCACAACTCACTAAACTAGTTAGTATTTTATACATAATATATACGAGTACGCCATGTATTTTTTCATATACACAGTATATATATATATATATATACACATACTGTATATACGATCAATGGGGTTCCTTGCTGTATGCCGATGAACAATACATTTCATTTAGATGTTTTAAATAACTCGCATGATTAAGTGAGCCAATGCCCCATCTTTTTATGATTCCAACATTCCACTCCAGGTGAGTCTGCCTGCTTCTATCTGCTATCAGATGGAGAAGCCATAACGCTAAACCTGTAATTATACATGAATTATGAAGTCACTCAACAGCTGTTTTAACAAACCATGGGTCGTTTTTTTTTCCCTCCTGGAAACAAATACAAAAAGTAGATCTTTGGCAGCTAGACACCGAAGCTTTTGGAAGAGCTGTAGAGTTGGGTTAACTCAAATCTACGGGCGTTAAAGGAGGGAAAATTGGCCTTCTCTGGGTGGGAAATTATCTTATGTTGTATTTATCTCAGGAGATTGGGCTTGGTTTTCTGAACCCAAAGACAAGTGTATGTGTATGTGTGTGTGAGTGTGTGTGTGTGTCTGTGTGTGTGTGTGTGTGTGTGTGTGTGTGTGTGTGTGGTAACCTACAATCACTGGATTGTCATCATTTAGGAACAGGAACCTGCGTGTGGCTTATGAGATTTAAGCGACATAAGCGTGTGCTGTATCCCCCCTTCCCTTCCTACCTTTGGTACAATGATTATAAGTTATTTTTTCTTTAGTTAATCCTTCTTTCATTCCTTCTTTGTTTGTTTGTCTGTTCATCTCTTTCTTTCTTGCGTTTTTGCATTCGTTCTGTTTCTGTCTTTCTTTCTGTCTCTCGGATTGCATGTATTTATCTATTTATTTTTGCATAAATGTATTTCATTGTTTAACATCCCCCTGTCTGTCTCTCTGGGGGGTAACTGACCTAAAAGGCAGCTGTCCCATCTGGCTCAAGATGGTCTGGCTAAGGGCTGAGTTATCGTGAACCTTCTGACGCAACAACACAAGCATACAGCTGGCTGAGTGGACTTATGGACACTTGCTCCCTTGCAGGCTTGGGAGTCACAATCGCCTTCTTAGGATTGTAGATTGTAGTTAATTGCAATCATGCAAAAGTGAATTTTTTTGCATGATTGCAACATTTTAATTCAATTGGGGATCATTAGTGAAAGTGGGTCATTATGTCGATTTTGTCTCCGGCACGTTTATTCTAACAACTTACAGGCGACAGTATCTTGAAAAGAAAATGTGGCTATCCAACCATAACCCTAATCCGAAACAAAAAACGCAAAGCACTTTAAGTGAGCTGTTAGCAGCATGATGAACCGCCACCCAGACAACCCTGCTAGACAAATGAGAGGCAAGACCCTGCAAGACAAGCATTCCTGCTGAGGGGGAATCCAATATAGTCAGGAGGCCGGGAGATCTGACACGTCTTCTCCGTCTGGAGAAGTAAGTTCCGTCTTTTTCACACACTTTTACTTTGTCCAAATCCCCCCCCGCCTTATTATGTTAGCAATAACACCATGACACAATTGTTATGGTGTTATTATTATAGTGTATATGCTTAGGCACTGTTTAAGTCTACGTTCGCCACTTCAAAATGTGAGCAAGTAAATATGGCCCCCGGCTGGACGGTATAAATATGGCCCTGAAGGTAACACGAGGTCATGGAATAATGTGCAGTCTGAGCAAGGGTCGAAGTGTGTGATTCAGATGGAGTGGTGATGTTGAAGCAAACTCATTGGGCCGGCATGCAGCTCATATACTTTACTCTGGCTCTGCTGAGCAGCTGCCTTCCTGCACTTTGTAGTTCCCAAGTATTCTTTATAATGACTTCCGTATGATTCAAACATACAAAATACTAAGAACAACTGACCTTCTCATCTGGTCTCTCTCTGCTAGCCAATAAAACTGGAGCCGATTCAAGAGCTCATGAGAAGGGCCGATGAGTGAGTGAGGGAGCCATTCAGTAATTCAGTCAGCCATTCTGTCAGTCAGACAGACAGACAGACAGACATTCTGTAAGTCAGTCAGCCAGCCAGCCAGTCAGACAGTCAGACAGTAAATCAGTCAGCCATTCCGTCAGTCAGACAGACAGCCAGTCAGAGAGACAGACAGCCAGCCAATCATTCAGTAAGTCAGTCAGGTCAATCAGGCAGCCAGTCCTTTTTCAAATTAGCCAGTAAGCCAGACAGTAGATGATTTGATCATTAAGTGGCTGACATCTCTGAGTAGTCTCAGAGTGGAGATCAAGTGTGTGTGTGTGTGTGTGTGTGTGTGTGTGTGTGTGTGTGTGTGTGTGTGTGTCAAGTGTCTCGCAGACCATTCAGAGCTCATGCTGCCGATCGCGCTCGGCCGTTCTGCAAACAGTCCTAGAAAGAGTGTGTGCAGGGCAAGCTAACAGACCGACCACTGTCAGTAGGAGAGGGGAGAGGGGAGGGGGAGGAGAGGGGAGGGGAGGGGGAGGAGAGGGGGGGGGGTGTTACCGTTTAACCCACATAACAGCCCACAGTTTATCCCACTGCCCCCCCCCCCCCCCCCCCCCCCTCCCTCACCCTCTATCAGTGAAAGAAAACACCCCAAGTCATTGCACCTTTATAGGAGGAATAGGAATGCATCACGTTGGATTGTATACACTCCAAAACGCTAATAAAAATTAATTATACCCCTAACATATCCACACACACACACACACACACGCACGCACACACGCACACACACGCACACTTACCAGTCCGTTGCAGGTGCTGACGGCGGCGGTCCCTCGCGTTCCGTTGACCGCGACGGTGCCAATCAGATGACAGAGATCTCCCGCGGAGGAGAGGAGCCCGCCGCGATGCTCCGCGGTGCCGTTCAGGCTCCCGTCGCTGCTTCTCCTCCTCCTCCTCCTCTTCCTCCCCTCCTCCTCCACCACCACGTAGTCGCGGGAGACCAGCCGCGTGTTCGCCGTCAAGTTGAACACGAGAACGCGACCCTCGTAGTCGACGTGATAGTAGACGCGCCGTCCCTCCGGGTCCCGCTCCTCGGGTCGCCCGTCGCCGCCGAAGTGATGGGCCAGCGTGTGGGAGACGAAGCGTCCATCGACGTCGATCTTCACCGGGTGGACAATGGATGACTGGTGCAAGTGATCTGTGGGATCAATTGAAGTCGGAAGAGCATTAATTAGTGACCACGAGGTTGACACAGTGAAACACTGCAATCTGACGTTTAAATTGCAACTCAGTGTTATGAAATGCAATGCCTTGGCTTTAACCCAATTCCCAATACAAAACAGAACAAATCCCACTGACCTTTTCCAGGGGAGAGAAAGCCAAACTCGGAGAAGTCATCGTGGCCGGACGCCAACACGCAAAGGAAAAATTGCAGCAGAAAGAGAGGAACCCGGCTCTCCTGCGGACATGGCATGTTTCATTCAACCAAACCCAAAGCGCACGAAAAGGTCATCAGACGTTGGCGGTCCATTGGCGGTTGCAGGCGGTCCCAGTGACCACGCCGATCTCCTTACACACACAGACCCCGGAGTTAGGCTGTGTGGATGATGGACAGGTCAAGGAGTGAGCCCTGCGACGAGGACACAACACGCCCGGGAGGAGGAGGAGGAGAAGGAGAAGGAGAAGGAGAGAGAGGGGGGGGTCGGAATCACAGAACATTAAAGCGGGAGAAAGCTCCGATTGTGCGAGCTGGGAAGGGAGGAGTGTTCTCTGGATAGTGTCTTGTTTCTTAGGGGGAATAGGGGGAGCAACCAAGCCATATAAGAGAAGCGAAAAGACCAATGTAACTGAGTGTGTGATTAACGAAATCAATCATCAACCCATCGCGGGACAAATTGAGTTTTTATGTGGAGCCTTTTTGCAACAGACATGTTTTATTGGGGTTTGTTTGGTTCTTTTGCAGAGTTAAATAGGCGCTGTATAGGATAGATAGGCTAATGTAGTAGGTAAGGCTTAAGCTACTGACTGGGCCTATTTGAGAGTGTAGGCTAATTTATTATAAATGCCATTGCCATCCATCAGATACAGTGATTTAAATGCGCAGTGAGAGCGCCTGCCTCTCTCTGTATGAACACTTTAATTTAGACCGCCGCCGGCTTTTTTCTAACCAATCAGGGCGTCTCTTCCCTGATTGGTTCTTTTCCTGTCAATCGCAGGTGCGCGAAACAGTCAAATATTACCTACGGCACCTTTAAAGCGAGCTGGTTAGTTTAAATCAATGTTTAGCTGATATGGGGTAATTTTGAAAATGTAAAGGTTAGTTTATGCCTATTATTCAGAGAACATAAGACCTACCATCCTCCAACATTTTACAAAATCTAAACTGTCCAAATGTTCTACTTTCAATGGGTGTGATACATAACACATTCTATGATAGGCTACCCATTGGTCCAACTTAGCTGCAGACATGGAAAGAGTCTCGTTAAATGTATTTTTACGAAACCATAGACAGAGGCGCCTGGAGGCTAGAGACCCCTGCTCTCCCTTTATACACACACACACACACACACACACACACACACACACGCACACACACACACTTTTGTGGAAAGTTTACCATGATCATAAATATAGAAAACAGAGACTAGTAGGCTTATTAGCCTTTTACTAATAAGTATGTATATACCACCCTAACAGGAGTTACATAAAGATCATAGTATTCTTATTCAACAGTTGTTATAGCTTTTTTATTTTGCACTCCAGTTTATATGAATGCACTTTTGAATCAACAAATAAGATATAGAGAACCTATATATCTATATAGCCATAGGGGGAGCTAGTATCATGAAGCGCACACCAGATCTGAGGATGTCTGGGATGTTCAATAAAGTAACAAATATTTCTTCCCATTACCAGAGACATTAACCAAACAGACTCCCTGGTGCCTCCTTGCAGTCGTGTGCAACGGACTGAAATGTCTGTTCATGGAAAATAATCAGACCACAAGTTAGTTTATAGGAGGACAGAAGACGGAAAGACAAAGTTGCACTCGTTCAGATTTTTGAAGGAGATAGTCATATATGCCTTCCTGTTTTCCACTGGGTAAATATTTCATAATTGTGTACGGATCTGACCCTGTATAAATGGGGTAAAGGGCGTATAGATAGAGATAGACCTGCCCCGTAAAAGCTGTACAGTATATATATATATATATATGCAGTGCAGCGTGTTCCCGCAGTTCGCTCCCTCGCCACCAGGGGGCGCACACACCCGGTGAACTTTGGTCTTGAAGCCGAGGAGTGAATGGGCGTGTCGTCCAGATATGTCCTCCTCTGTGAGTTGTCCCGATACGGGTGTTCCTGATCAAGCGGCGCTATGCGTTGACATGTGAAAGGTAAGAGAGAGCCGTCGTGCGTCGAAACACAACAACAGACACAACAGGTCTAAGAAGGCTAACTGTATATTTTAATTGCCGCACACAATGTCATTTATGCGAACATTTAACATTGTTTGTGTGCATCGTGTGCATGCCATGCGTTTACTGTGCGAGTTGCACACTCAACCATAATCCCGAGTGTTTGCTTTTCCTCGTCTGTTCTCATGATCCGGTGAAACTTTCAACTCGATGACGGCGACTCCTTTCGTGAGGGTCATACACTTGAGTCCCCCCCGTGTGTGTGTGTGTGTATGTATGACTAAATGTGGACATGATCCTGTGTCAACAGAGGACGGTTAACAATGGAGGATTTCTGGGCTGTGACCCTGTGGGGGCTGAGGATTTGGCTGTACCTCATCCTGGCGTTAATCATGGTGCCCGCCATGTTTGGCTTCTCCCTGGGCATCTCCGAGACCTACATGACCTTCCTGGTGAAGACACTGGAGGTACCAGGCTGCAGCTTCTGCTCCCACACACACACACACACACACACACACACACACACACACACACACACACACACACACACACACCTGTCCAGTGTGGTTTCAGTACAACATGTGTTCTGAATGCTGTTGCTTTCTGCAGTGGGCCACTCTGAAGCTGCGGAAAAACACAGAGAAACAGGCACTACGGGCCTCGACATCCAGTGGTGAGTAGACGGATCAATGGATGGATAGATCAGTGGATCAGATGTATGCTTAATGAACGGAGAGAAATGAAAGACATGAGGAAATATATCTCAGTTCAGGATTAAGAAATATGAGAGGCTGGTGCTTACTCAATGATGTCAGTGTTTCCTGCATTGCTCTGACTAATGTACTTTGCGAGTGGCGACAAGTCATTCACTTGTTGCGAGGTCCTTCACTGGTGTATTCTGGGCGTCTGTTATTAGGCAAGTTTATGGAGGCTGTGTGTGGGATTGCCTTTCTGAGAAGACACTGTTACTCAACTTTATCAGTCACTGCTGGGCTTAGTTTCATTTACACACACACACACACACACACACACACACACACATATTTGATATATTTGATCATTACTGTGTTAATGTTAATCTCTGTAAAGCACTTTGGTCAACGTGCTCTATAAATAAACTGACTACACACACACACACACACACCCCCACACCCACACCCACACACACACACACACTTGTGTCAGCAACTAGCGGGGAAAACTACATTGCTCAAACACTGTTCATGTTTTATGTCTTAAAAGGTACAATGGCGGGAAGCAGGAACGTGTTTCAGCACTTTCCTGCTTTCCTGCACAGATTTAAGAACCGTGTGTTGGCTGATGGGAATATGGGTAGAATAGAATAGAATAGAATAGAACTTTATTAATCCCGAAGGAAATTCTTGATGATCATCATTAGCACTGGACTTTGATTGGCCGAGATAGCAGCTTGGCCGCTTGCCTGGTGATGAGGTGATGGTGTCCCTGTGCAGCAGGCAATGGCAATCACTAAATGGGTGTGATTGCTTAACACTGATCCATGAACCCCCCGCTTGTCTGCTCATGTTATCTTGGTTGTGTGTGTGTGTGTGTGTGTGTGTGTGCGTGTGCGCACACGTGTGTGCGAGAGCGATGAATGAATGATCGTTTATCTGTGAGGATCATGTCTCCTGCCCTTTGGCTCAGTTTCGAAATGATTGATATTGTGATAGTGAAGGGAACGTGAGCGATTCCTCTTTATGATCGCATTCGTTTCTCAGAGCTTTGATTCCTCAGTAATGCTGTAGATTGTTATTTATTTTGAAATGGTTTTGAAGTGTTCTGTGATGTTTGATGATTGTTCAGGTCTGATCCAGAGGGGGAACGGCTCTATGGAGAAAGAGTTTGAGGAGCTCAGGCGCAGTCGCCCAAAACAACCACTAGGTGGCGACTTCACATTAAGTGACTCTTTCTACTTCACAAGGCAAGGCATCGAAAGCATTGTAGAAGATGAGGTAAACCCACTCCCAGTACATTGTCCACTACAGCGCCCTTATCAAAGCACTGTGTCTGTACATTTTATGATATGTGGCCTGCTGTATAGGCCTACTCCCAAATAAACCTTGATACATGCAATGTGACATGACAAAGATAAGACAGGAGTACTGTCTTATCTACATTCTGCTGTGAAAAGTACTGTCACAGCAGAATGTACAGACAACTATAGGAATAATAGGCCTACCCTACACATCTATACATCTATATACACAATATGAGTACCCGAAAGACAGTTGAAGTAGGCATTGTTCTTGAGGTGGACAGTTGGACAGTTTTGAGATAGATTTTAAAACCCTGACTGTGTATAAATGTGTGAATGTGTGTCCTGTGGTGAAAGGTGACCCAACGCTTCTCCTCGGAGGAGTTGGTGTCGTGGAACCTGTTGACTCGGACCAACAATGACTTCCACTACATCAGCCTGAAGCTGACGCTGGTCTACAGCCTGGGAGTCCTGGTCAGATACTGCATCCTCGCCCCCCTCAGGTTCCCAAACTCTTCATATTATTAGAATTAGAATGATTATTGTTGTTATTATCTCTCTGAACTATGATCCTCATTTACATTTAGGGCATTTGGCAGACGCTTTTATCCAAAGTCACTTACAAAGAGTACATTTGTTGAAGGAGAGACAGCAATATATCGCTATATCAGCAGCAATGAATTCAAACCAGGAACTGGTTAAACGTTATATCTCTTTCGCTCAGTTCCTGGGTTTGTATTGATGTAAATATATTTTTAGTTAAACCAGAAGACCCCATTTTGTGCTGTGGTACTGTTCATGTTGAGAGACACTATAATCAAATGAAAACATCTGTTTTTACTTCACATAGAATCACCTTGGCAACTATCGGTCTCTCCTGGCTCGTCATCGGAACATCTGCCGTGGGACTTCTACCAAACTCCAGGTTATTGCAAAACAGCCTAGACCCAGCCATGATGATGATGATAACGAGCACATCCCTCTCCCTCACATATTTCCCAGCGGTTTATTTGTTGTGATTTGTGTTTACAGGGTCAAGTACTGGCTCAGTGAGTGGGTACACGTGATGTGCTACAGGATCTGTGCCAGGGGTCTCTCTGCGACGATCCGCTATCACAACAAGTACGTTAAACCGCGGCTCTTCGGTCTAATAACCCATAACCCCACAACCCATGGAGCTGTGTGCGATTATGTTAAGCCCTTATCTCCTCCTTCTACTCCTCCTCTTCTTCTTCCCACAGAGAAAACAAGCCCCAGAAGGGAGGCATCTGCGTGGCCAACCACACCTCTCCCATCGACATTGTGATTCTCTGTAATGACGGCTGCTACGCCATGGTACGTGTGACCGCACGTCCTCCTGCACGTACACTGGTCTCGTGCACGTTTAGAAAGAATGGTCCTAAAATGTGC
Source organism: Coryphaenoides rupestris (assembly GCA_002895965.2). Lineage (NCBI taxonomy): Eukaryota > Metazoa > Chordata > Actinopteri > Gadiformes > Macrouridae > Coryphaenoides > Coryphaenoides rupestris. Next base: position 497,336 of record PIJE02000127.1, read on the forward strand.
AGGATCAGGATCATCACTCGGCAGCCTTTGTTAAAAAAAGATTGGATTTATTGTTTCATCGGGGCAGGATTAGTCTAGGCTAGTGGTTATCCGAAAGGTTCTGGGTTCGAACCCCGCTGACCGTCAGCTGCAGTCTACCTGTAGGTCTATCCTAGACCAGGTAGACTGTCCCCTACCTGCTCATTAATGACATGTACTGTATCTGAAAAATGGATATACTGTGAGTAGCTTTGGATGGAAGCGTCTGCTAAATTCGTAAATGGTAGTAAATGATATGTATAAGTAAAGTATATACAATAGTGTGTGTATGATTCGTTTATAGAACCCATTCACCCATGGATGGATGTTTCAAGCACTTCATAATTGTTAGGTTAGAACAAGTGTCAAGCACTCATAAATGGTAGGTTAACTAGATAAAGTTTCAAGCACTCTGCTTGGTTATATAAGTATAAGTCTGAACGTTGTTGGATGTCATATGTTCCCCAGGTGGGGCAGATCCACGGGGGCTTGATGGGTGTGCTCCAGAGGGCCATGGTCAGGTCCTGTCCTCACGTCTGGTTCGAGAGGGCCGAGATGAAAGATCGCCACCTTGTGGCCAAGAGGTATTTTTTCCCCAAGAATGCCGGTCATAAAAATGAGGACACTAAAGATAAAGTGATAAAAAGAGGTTCACATTTCCCTGGAGACGCTGTAAGTGCGAAATAGCTCGGCCAGGTGCTGGGATTTCCTTTCAAAGCTGCAGGCGAATTGAATGTTGGGTTTTGATGGCTCAAGAGGTCGGGGCAAAAGCGTGACTTTTCTCTGTGCATGAACACTGCTGACCATGCCCATGCTTCTTTTGCCGCAGGTTGAGAGATCATGTGAACGACAAGACAAAGCTTCCAATACTGATTTTCCCAGAGGGTAAGCGTTACCATGGTGACCTATAAAGCCAAATAAATGTGGACAGACCAGAGCTTCCCAACAGGGAGGGTTCTTGTTGTAACGGATACCGCCCAGGAGTGCTAGTTCTCTTGGGACTGTGCCTGGTCGTTGGTTTGATCCCAGGGTGCCAAGGAAAATGTAATTAAATTAAATTAAATTAAATGAATATACTTTTTTCCAACTGGGAGGAGACCCCAGGGCAGACCCAGAACCCGCTGGAGGGATTATATATCTCATCTGGCCTGGGAACGCCTCGGGATCCCCCAGGAGGAACTAGAGAGTGTGGCTGGGGAGAAGGAAGCCTGGGGGGGCCTGCTTAGCCGGCTGCCACCGCAACCCGGCCCCGGATAAGCGGATGAGAATGGATGGATGGATGTACTTTTACCTTTTGACTTTTCTGATGAGAATTTGCAAAGCGTGGCTCAACTCTGGCTCGCCTGTGGTGTCAATCACTCACTCTGTTCCAGGCACCTGCATCAACAACACCTCTGTGATGATGTTCAAGAAGGGCAGCTTTGAGATTGGAGGAACAATATACCCAGTCGCCATTAAGGTACCGCAGCTCTGCACGAACCTCCACACATCCTCTGCATCATGTCACATCTTCACTTATAATAATAATAATAAATAAATAATAATGATAATGATGATGATGATGATGATAATATCTAACTGACATGTTGTCTTGGCGACTTGTCTCTGGATTTGTCCCCGCAGTACAACCTGAAGTTTGGAGACGCCTTCTGGAACAGCTCCAAGTACAACATAGTCAGCTACCTGCTGCGCATGATGACCAGCTGGGCTCTGGTCTGCAACGTCTGGTACCTGCCGCCCATGCATCAGCAGGTCAGTAGGACGGCCATGAGACACACACACACACACACACACACACACACACACACACACACACACACACACACACACACACACACACACGCATGGACATCCTGCTACAGTTCAACGCACGAAAGACATACACATGCGCACATGCCTGAGCTCAAGAGGCTCAGTCACGCTGCTCTGATGTTTGTTTGTTGCTGTTGATGATGATGATGATGGTGATGATGATGACAGGAGGACGAAGATGCGGTGCAGTTTGCCAACAGAGTCAAGTCAGCCATTGCTCATAAGGGTGGACTAGTGGATCTGCAGTGGTAAGACTTCTCTCTCACTATTGCGCGTACACACACACACACACACACACACACACACACACACACACACACACACACACACACACACACACACACACACACACACACACACACACAGATCTATATATATATGTATAACAATTTTTTTGTTGTACTCATAGATCATAAACCCTTGAATATAGAAACGAGGAATGTAGACGTGTAAAGTATTTATAGTGGTTTATCTAAAAAAAAAAACCTCTTCAATATGGCAGCAATGTCGATGTATCACAGCAAACAGGCCGTAGCAGTCAATGCGGTGCCTATATGTACTGTATATACAGTATATTAATATGCTTACAACACCGTCCCCGTCCCCGTCCCCCCTGCAGGGATGGAGGCCTGAAGAGGGCAAAGGTCAAGGAATCGTTCAAGGAGCAGCAACAGAAGCAGTACAGCAGCATGGTGGTGGGAGATGACAGCAGCAGCAGCAGCAGCAGTGACTGAGATGGACAGAGTCAACACACAGTGGACCCGTCTTTGCGTGACAGCAGCTGACTATTTGATTGGACTGGATGTGGAATACTGCTCACTGACTGGATTTACTTTTTGACCGTGGGACGAAGGATTCTACAACAACGACGACAACAACAAACTTGGGTGTATTTAAATGGGGTCAGGAAGAACATGAAAAGACTATGTATTCACCTGCGTGCTGCCCTTGTGCCTTCGATGCCCAACAGGGAAAACAACTAGCTTGTTTTCTTTACAATAAATAATGTGAACTCTCTCATTGAATCATTCTCCTGTGCGTCCCACCATATTCCGCCCTCCCAATCTTGTTATCTCTTATCTCTCTATCTCATCTAGTAACTTGAAGCCACGATGCATTTTCATTACCAAACTGTTGCCCAAGCTTAAGGGATGTGGTCTTTAAAAATGTAAGAAACTCTTGAACTGTATTTCATGCTGAATTCCCTCACCCCGTACATCACCAGTGAACATGTTTCATCGTCATGAAAACCTGCGAACACATTTTCACATGACAGGACAAAGTGGCCTGAAACACCACACCTCACCTCATGGAATCTGATGTTTTCACAGCCGATTTGGGCCACTTTCATGTGGTTCTGGATCTGATTACGTGTCAGATTGTGCCACATTGTGAACCGTCAATAGAAATGATCAGATATGAGCGTGAAAATAATCGAGTGTGAGCAGGGAGCCAGCGTAGCAAGAAATGTAAAGATCTTGTTTTACTCTTGTTTCTCGTTCAGCTTTGCAACACTTGTAAAAAAAAAACGAAATAATTCAGTGACACCGTTTATTACAGACGTTTTTAATCGTAAGGAAAGTATCACCTTTTCACCGGGTCCAAAGGTGATTGGTTCTCAAAATGCAACAGGCAGGTGTTGGCAGTGAAATAAAGCAACGCATCGGGCATCGCAGTCAAAGTCCATGGATGACGGTCAGCCTTTTATAGGAGGGTGCATGATTTGGACTTCTTTAAACTCTTGTCGCTTGGCAGTTTCTCCGAGGATTCACCATCGGTACTTCCACACTTCTCTGTGGTCCCTTTAAAAATGTAGGAAAAAAAACACTAGAATTGCCACAGTACAGTTCAATGTACATCAAAGTATTCCTGAGTGTAGTCGCCGTAAATGGCCTGTAAATGCAATGTTCTCACCATCATCCTCACCATCGGCGTCGCGTGGCGGAGGCCTAGTGTCCTGTAACGCAGTTAGACATTGTTGGGTCAAATAAAGACTTGGCGGCTCTCGGTGTTTTACAGATGTGGGTGAAGACTGTGGATGTATAACAATAAGACTTTGAGTCCACTGTGCCTTTGTGAGGTGCTGATATACTACTAACTTACCCCCGTGCTGTCACTTCCCTGCCTCTGTGTCGATTCCAGATATCTGTCAATAGGGGGAAATCAATACGTTTCAGGAGGGGAACATTGTGCTGGTGTCATCAACAAGACTGAAACATCGAACGTTGGGTGGGAACGGTCCACTTAGCATTTAAGCTTGTTTCTGCACGATTGGATTGTACTGAAAAAGGCAGCCGGGACAAATGCATTCAAATGAAACATTGATGAGGCTGATTCATGTCTAATGTCATTATCTTCCCCTGCGCCGTTCAGATGACAAGTTGCCTATTGATTCAGGTGCCCTGTGTCAACAGAGCTTTTATTGCTAAGCAATGGTCGACTGTAACTTTTGAAATGGCCCCATAAACAGAAGGCCTTAAAAAAACAATTTTTATAAGATGGTACACATTGAACAGAACGAAAGTAAAAGTACAAGTCCTGATTCTGAATTCAAACAGCCTGAAAGAGTTATATTTCCATCATTTACAATTGGTTTGTGGAGGAAATTGTACACGGCCTAACTGAGATGTCTTAAGTCAGGTCCGGTTAAAATGTGTCATTCAGCTTTAAATGATATCCTGTAATATGGCTTATTATTATTATCATTCAACAATACATAACCTCCAGCATGTGCACTATTGATAAGTATTCACTCACCGTTTTAGGTAAGAATCGTTGCTCCTGTTGTTGTGCAGTTTGGTCTCCTTCACCCCGTCTGGTGTCCAGGCGATGGCCATGTCTGCTCCCACGGCCACGCGGCCAGCAGCTCCAGAGGAAATGGGCATGGCTGTGGACCAGAGCTAGCCTACATTCTACCCTCCGAATGCTATGCTTTTGGATGTGAGCGGTGTGTTGGGCTCAGTGTGTGGGGCTCTGTTGGGTTAAGGGAACAGCTTGAGAGTCAATCCTTAAACCCAACTGGTGTTGCTGTATACTGGTTATCGTTTGTGGACAGGGAGCAGTGGGGCTGCCTGGGAGAGGAATTTATGAGGAGGGTTTGTTGTTGTATCCATAGAAACACCGACCAATAAGATTGGAAGGGCATTTAGACCCGAATGCATTGAGAGGGCCTCTCGATGGAATTACTTGTGGGTGTTTATCCCAACCGTGGTGTTACGCTTTCATTGCCTTTTTTTATTTTGTTGTTAATTTCAAAGTTCCTTGTTGATTTGTTTCTTCATTGATATTTTCAGGACTTTTCAAAAGAAACAGATATGTTCATTCTACCAGCAGGCTTATCGAAACCACACTTTTATTTTGCTGAAATGATGCAAAAAGTGGATGTAAAAGTCCCACAGAATCAAAAGTAGCCCAACTTATTTAATTATGACGCTCATTTACTTCATCAATCACAAATATCCCCGGTACATTTTCATACAAATAAAATCATCACCATTATCCAGTTTGAAATCATCTAAGGAACAGAACAAATAAGGAATATTATGGACAACGACTGAAGGAAACTGTACTGCAGTGCTCTGTGAGGACCAGGACAGCCAACAGTGTGGCTTTAATCTTCCTTCTCGTCTCCGTGTGTGATGATGTAGCACAGAGACTTGTAGTCCAGGTTCCCAGCTACGTCAATAGGAGCCACAGCGAACGCCTGGTCCACCTGGGTTTAGGTTGATCAAGTTATTATGATGACATGAACGAAATACATATATTCCATTACATGCATACATTTGGGAACAAGAACCAGTATTGTGTGGAAAGATGGTACGCAACCAAACCTCTTCTGCTGTGAATTTGTCCGCCTGGTTCATCAGTAGCCGCCGGAATCTGGATTAAAAAGGTGAAGATCAGAATTAGAATCAGAAAGTTTTATTGTCTTAGTTTTTTAAAACAAGGGAATGTGCCTTTTGTGCAATTGGCGCCTAAACATTGAACATTAAACAGCGAGTAAAAATGAAAATGCAAAAAATGTATACAAAATAAGCAATAAGCAGTAAAAATGTGCAATTTAAAGAAAAGAAATGATGTATGTTAACATAAAGCAATAGTGCCCATGGGGGGTGGGAGTCAGTGGGTTAAATGCTATATAATGTGTAGTATAGTGTCCATAGGGGGTGGGAATCGTTGGGGATCAGTGGAGGTCCTGGGTCTTATTAATAAGCTGTTCTTGTGGTGTGAGGTTTTAGTCCTGATGGACGGCAACCTCCTGCTGGAGGGGATGGAACTTTGGATAAAAAAAACTGGAAAAAAAGACGGATGAGAGTATGAATGGAATATGTTCTTACTCGTCCTTGTTGATGGAGCCTGTGGCGTTGGAGTCAAAGAGCTTGAAGGCAGCGAGGATGTGTCCTCTGGATCGGTACCTGGCAGGGGAGAAGAAGAAGGAACACAGCACACCATCACCCGTTTAACACTTTTGTTTGGGCAATACGCTTTCCCAAGTGGGAGTGTCCAGCCAGATGTATGACGACTAGATCAGTCTACCAGCCACGATGCCACATCGAGTGGCTTAGTTCAGGGCTCCTCCAAGACATAGGCAGGTAGTGGTGTAAAGTCTGGTTTATTGTAAAGCGCAAGCGTGTAGAATGGCGTGACAGAGCAGACGGTACTTACTAGCACGCTAGCGCTCTCCTGACCGTGTGTGCCGGTGGCTGACTTAACTGATCGGCCAACGCACCACAGGCATGCAGCCCCGCCCCACCAGACTCTAAACTGGGGCCAGGTGAGGCCAATTAAGCCAGCCAGCCACCAAACACACACACACTGCCACAGTTATGTTCTGGTGGAACAGCTCTCTCACCGATTTAGTTTCTCTCCGAAACAGACTGAGGAACACGGTGAAGTTGATCGGACCCTTCCCCTCGCTCAACATTTTCGTCCAGCTCTTCATCTTTGACATTGAGCTTTTCCTGAAACACACCACACACCACACACACACACTCACATTTCAAAAGAACAACAGGCAAATGAGAGTAACTGTGAAGTTATGAATGTTGTTCTACAAAACTTAATTTTGAGTCATTTTAAGTGTGGAAACTGATTAAATGGAGACAATGAATACGAGCTAAAAGACAACAAAGGAGACCGCACCTAGTTGTCCATAGGTCTCCTTAAGATCTTGTTTTTTGATAACACCGTCTCTGTCTTGGTCAATGCAGCCAAAGGCCTGCAGAATAAAGCAGCCATGTTATTCTATATCACTTGTGCCACTTAGACCTCAATGACATTATAAGACCATCGCCATAGAAGTCCTACTGGTCTCTTCTACCTCTTTAAACTCTTGTATCTGCGACTGCTCAAACATGGAGAAGACGTTGGAGCACGCCTTCTGGGCTCCCCGCTGACGCCTGTTAGCAGCCTTCTTGCTCGCCTTCCCCCCGTAGAGAGAGAGTAAACACGGTGACTTAGTGTACACAGTCAACACGAACACAACATACAAACAGCACAGATACAACATACAGCCGTTTGGTTTTTTTTTAAACCACGAAGATCAACATGGCATCGCAGCTGGTCTGCACGACTGAGTTTTTTTTACGCTAAAAACTTTCCAATGTTAGGATCGGGCAAACATCTCAACAATGACATCACAACATGACAATAAACTACATTACACGGAGAGAAGAACCTACATGATGAAATGAGGGTGTGGTCGACCCAACTTACCATTTCAGTATGAGTGTGTGAGTGTAATGAATCGGTGGAGGTCCCAGACTAGGGGGGATGCTGACGGGGGGGTTAATATATGAGCCATGTTATCTCCTACCTTCTTATAATAGCCTATGGTGGAGAGTATAGTCCCTTACATGGACACCTGCACTCTCTCTCTCTCTCTCTCTCTCTCTCTCTCTCTCTAGAAGAAGAAAGGTAAGCATTCCCGGCAAAGTGAATCCTGCCTAGCG
>PIJE02000127.1:510171-580462 GCA_002895965.2 Coryphaenoides rupestris
CCAAAAGTTAAATGTTTACAATTAGAAATCACCACAGCTAAAGGTATCTGCAGGATGAATGACCGCGGGCAGCATGAGCAGCAGCAGGTAACAGTCTCAGTTCAACTTTATGTTCTAGCTGTGACTTGACACAGATAGAAGCACTGTGGCATGTGACCCTTTGCCCCAGTGCACTTTACCACACAGACATTAACACGAATGCACACAGAGACATACACATACACATACACACACACACACACACACACACACACACACACATACACACACACACACACCACACACACACACACACATAGGCATGCATTCATGCGCACGTGTGCACAGACACACCATCTGTGCTATCAAGGTATAATGATAGGATTTCATTTAGGAATCAATCAAATCAAATCAAATCAAACTTTTATTTGCATATATTTTTTAAGAGCTTCATCCTCCCAGCTGACTTCACACAACTGCCTCCATCTACACAGATACGTGCACATATTTACGATATGAGAACACACAAGTTAGAAACAAAGCAAGCTGGTGGATACTGAGGAAAGGCCCCCTCCAGACAATATGTCACTTCCTGTTCCGTTTGTCCTTTTTTCTCCTCATGAAGTTGGTTCACATAATTGAATGCAGGTTGCAGCTATTGTAAAATATACCTAAAGTTATATGCTATTAATTTAGTATACATGGTTTATTTAATGGATGAACAGAACAAACATTTTCTGTGATGTTACAAAATAACTACCCAAATGCCCTATGTATGTGCATGGCTCTATAATTAGTGATAAATGGTTAGTTGCTCTTAACATCAGCTTTAATGTAATCTAATGCTATTCAATGAATGAATAAATGAATATATTACAAATATACAGTAGGTGACCTCATCACCCCCATATCATATTTGTTTTAAGAACAATGTAGGTCCTTACTCCAATAAATACACGTTTTAAGTTAGAACATTTCGTTTGGGTCATCATTTGAGAAATGTGTTAATTTCTATTTTATTATTGAGCAGGTCTTTTTACCTTTTCCATGGTAATAAGAGGGTCCATGCCAAAGGTTTCCTGTTGACCATGGGTGCCGCGAAGAACGAGTTGGCTCCTCTAATGGTGAACCAGGACTGTCTGCTAATGAATGATCTGTTATCTTCATTAACAATTCTTACATTGAGTCCATTGGGAGAAAAAAAAATAATAATAACCAAATTAAAAAGAAGAGAAAAAAGTCAGTGTTAGGCCTGTAGCTTTTCACGGCATGTTTTGAATGTTTAACTTTTTTTCCTATAACCAAAATAATAAAATAATGTAATAATGTTTATCGTTAAACTAAACCCTCTTCAACGACATTGTCTAATTAGAAAGACTTAAGAATGAAACTTAATTGCGATCACAGACGTCCATCTGAGGTCCTCAAAGCTAGTCTCGTGCTCCATGGTGAGATCGTGAGTCTCACGTGAGTCTTGCCAAATAGCCTCTCTAACCGGACGACTTCAAATAAACATTTATGTTGCTCTGAGGTAGGCCAGCCACCGAAACTACAAGACCAGAGATAGCTAGGTCCGAGCAGTTCATTGGCTGTTTAATTAAAACTCAAATAATAACCTACAGCAAACAATCCGGGATTCCGGGAAATAGTAAAACACTCTTGTCCTAATGCCACAAGTGCCCCCATCAACAGCTGCTGTGCCGAACTGGCTGCCTGCTTTCCACGCCGAAACCTTTTCAATATGTTTCCCTGGAAATGGTTTTTACTGACCACACATTGATGGAAAACACTTAGCTCTGAACTAAGTGGCCGGGGGGGAGGGGGGAGGAATTGTTAAATGAAGCAAAATTACTTGGGACAACATGAAATGATGGCAGCAGATCTTTCTATCAACAGTCTACCATTGACACGTCCGTGAAAATTAGATCTAGTCCTAGGGTCTGCCCATACCCAGCTTTAACCTTCTTCTTTTTTTTCTTTTACAAATTTTAACATTAGACATTTTGTCAGCCATATTGTATTGTCATTGCTTCTATGGAACAAAAAATATCAACAAAATATACAACGTGTTGCTTTATGTTGGTGATTGATATATGTTTTTACAATGGGAATTCAGTGTGGGTTACATCGGTTTCTATCCGGCTGAGCGCCCCCCACCCACACCCAGGAACGTTTCTCAGGACGCGTGTTCCTCGTCGGACTCTATATTCCGCCGCACACCTTTACGGGTCGTGACGTGGTAATTGGTTGTTGTTCGGTTAGCATTTCCGAAAAACGTCTCGGCTGTCGTCGGGATTTCGGCGCTCAAAAGTTGATTAGTATTCCGTAAAAGCGCCGTGTTTGGCGAAGCGGGAAAAACTATTGTGGGTTTATTTCCTCTGGGCACCGGACACCGAACTGTGTTGCTGCTTTGCGCGGTAAGGGCCGCACTCGGGACCGGCTAGCCGCAGCCAATTAGAGAACGTAGATTAAAAAACAAGCGCTGCTACGACGTCACCTGCTATGTGTAGCATTCCTGTAATGATGTCACAAAGTCTGTTTGTTTTGTCGCAGGCCGACGTGGCGGTAAACGATACCGACAGTATCGCCAGTGCGTTATCCGTCTGACGTTAGCATGTACAACTAGGCTAGTGTCGGCACAGCGCTGTACGGTGCAGTATAAGCAGGTATTGTGTGTTGCTAATCAGACCACAGGGGGGGCTTGCTGCTCACATCTGCTGACTGCCTGCTGACTGACATCCCCGCGACTTGGCGTCATCATGAAGCTCTACAGCCTCAGCGTCCTTCATAAAGGTGCGACCAAGTCCAACCTCCTCAAGGCGGCCTACGACCTGACCTCTTTCAGCTTCTTTCAACGCTCCAGGTGGGTGTGACCCCTCCCTTTCTCCATGATCTCCATGAGACGGCTAGTTATTGTAATCTAAAGATGTCTGATTTTATAACATTGGTACTTTGTAGTAGACACACAAGTGCCTCAATATAGACATTTGGTTTGATTTGGTATTCATATGCATTGAGCCATTGTTGATTTAATAGATATGATCTGTCTATGTGGTCTGTTTTCATCATCGTTGTGTGCATTGTCGTGTGTGTGGCCTGCAGTGTCCAGGAGTTCATGACATTCACCAGTGCCTTGATTGTAGAACGGACATCACGTGGAAGCCGAGCCTCTGTTAAAGAACAAGGTTCGTAATGAGCACACACACGTTCTGCAGAGCGCTATGAATAACTCTTATTACCTCCGCCCATTTCCCCCCACACACAGACTATCACAAGCCTGGTACCTTATTGCATATTGTTTTCCATCAGTCATCAAAATCAATGCCCTATTGTGGGCTCGGCAGTATTTCAAATCACTAGTCACGTGCCCGTTCCAAACGTGCCTGCTCAGAATGGGCCAGTAGCTAGGGCTGGGCGATATGGCTGAAAACTGTATCACGATATAAGTGTTTCATATCGGTCGATATCGATAATTATTGATAATTTGTATGACCTATTTAAAATAAGGACCAGGAGAAAAATATACTGAATTTAAACATTTTTATTTTAAACTTAACCTTCCTGATTGTAGGCAGACAGGGAAAAGGAATGTCAACACAACCATGGAAAACACTCAAATAAATAAAAATAAACATGAATGAAAATTAAAATCACAATGAAAACTTAACAATTATCAATAATAAAGTGCTGAACAAAAATAAAGTGTTACAAAAACATGTGTAAAGGCTGTGGTTGTGCTCCAAAGGGTGAGAGCGGCTAAGGTGGTAAAACAAGTTGGTTGTATTACCAGTCTTGGTGGACGACGGTCATAATTTGCAGACAACATTGGTCTGACTACGGTCTGACTTATAAAATCCAAAAAGCTGTCATACTGGTGAGCTGATCTTTCAATTTTTGTCGACAATTTCCTCGCTTGTTGCGGCACTCATCTTTCACTTCTCACTCCGCGCTGTTTCTGTTATTCAAGAAACAAACACGAACACGAGACAACGAGGCGGCGCAACCAAACGTGATACTGTTACATGATTGGCTGTTAGCGTGTCACTCCATACGTTGCCAGGTACCGGAGGACGAGTGCCTTTGTTCATGGCAACCAACCTTGCTTCGCAACCTCTGGTTCAAAGCGGAGCTAGCTCCGCTTTCTTCCAACGAGGAAAAAAAAATATCGAAACGTTCTATCGAACGCATTTTCTATCGATATTGATTACGTGTCTATCGCGATACATATGTTATCGTTTTATCGCCCAGCCCTAGCCAGTAGCTTGGCCTCCAGTATTGCTGCTTGCAGCTTTCTCAAGAACCAAGTGCCTCCAAACAAGGTCTCACACAACAACACTGCACTTCCTTTGGACCTCTGCTATACAGCTGCCAAGTGTCAAGTCGAAGGACAGATATGCATCCATACAGACTCCTTCCATTGTGTTTACATAATTTCTTGCAAGGACGTATAATCTATATGTGCTGTGTAACTGTTTAAAATGGTCCAGTTGCAGGGGATTCTCTATAGGCCTAGGTTGTCAGGCCTATGTCGTGGGACTACAGCATTGGATAGAAGTGTCTGTTGCGTGGTATAGGACATAGACTTGTATTTCACACTGGAAGTATTTGGCTCATCCTAAAACATCATGCCAAAACGATGCTCCTTCCGCTTCTTCCAGAGTATCTGTGTCACGTGTACGTGAGGAACGACGACCTGGGTGCGGTCATCATAGCAGACCATGAATACCCACAGAGGGTCTGCTTCACACTGCTAGACAAGGTGGGCAGCGCCGGCTACACGGATGCCCAGGAATCGCTCTCATTCTGTCTCGACACTCATTCAGACTAAACCATTTTGTTTGTGTGACTTCTTAACTTTTTGTAGGTTTTAGAAGAGTTCTCCAGACAAGTGGACGGTATAGACTGGCCCTCTGGAAACCCTGACACCATCAACTACAAATCCCTAGATATTCACCTTGCCAAATACCAGGTACCCTTCTTAACCATGTTCTATAGTGCAAGGCCAGTGTGTTTTTGTGTTTGGATGTTGTGTGCTGAAGTCGATGCTATTTTGCCCAAATCGTCCATCACAATATAGCCAAGGTCATTTAAATAAATACATCTCAATAATAGGGCCGGGCATCGTTTCAAAATGTTCGATACCGGTACCGATATCGGTACCTGAGTTTCGATACCGGTGCCAAAACGATACTTTTTTCGATACCTATGTGCAAGGGCGTATTTTTGTTTAGGACATTGGTGGGGACATCACAGATATTGCGCCATGGATGCACAATGACGCTGCCGTGAGGCACGCGTCGGGCTCCGTTAATTCGCGGTTCTGATCCGGGAGGGGGGGGATGGATATCGTGCTGGACATTGGTGGGGACATGTCCCCAGCGTTCCCACTACATTCTACGCCCATACCAACAGTATGTGTAAATAAAAGCACATTTCATAATGCAATTGCCGTAACATGTTTTTACTGTAATACAAGTCTTTTTACATTAGTTTTTCCAAATAGAAAGAGTCCAAGTGTCATTCATTTCAAGTATGAAATATTTATTGCTCCTTTTTCACTTAGACAATTTGTAAACTAGGCCGTGTTTCCCATACATTGATTTATTTGTGGCGGCCCACAACAGAATGAAAACTGAGCTTTAATGATCCCACCCCCCTCTAAGTTCACCAGATTATGCCTTATAGTTTTAACTTGAAAATGTCGAACATATTCACACACAGAGAAAGAAGCTCTCAAATTGCACCAGATTGATGCATTTTAAGTTTAAAATGTCCACATTTTTAACTTACTCTATCCATGTTGAGGAAGCAGTCTGTTCCCCGTTATCGTTAATGTTACCGCTAGTAGTAACGTTAGTAGTCGGTGTTTGCTTTTTCATGCAGTCAAACACAGTGCAGCTCTCTTGTCTCAGGTTAATGCCGGGCGAGATTAAATGCTTCATTAAATTAGAAGTGTTGCCACCCGCGCCAGCTATGGTCTGATCACAAATATTGCATTTTGCACGTCCCTACTTTTTACAAAATGTAACCAGACCTTGGACCGTGGTTTGGACATTTTTCCACTCTCCGCAAATGTTTACATGCGTAGTGACGTAGTAACGCGACGACGCGTTTCTTTTTCCATCCAACCAGCAGTCACTTCTTCTTCTCTGGGTTTACTAGCGGTTCGCAAACAACTTTAAGGTGCATACTGCCACCTAAACCAGCAGTCACGTTAGATTTTAGAACAAATATAGTGATTGGATGAGAGATGAGGAAAAAAAAAAGGTACCGAAGTTTGGCACCGAATGTTCTGACCTCTGCCAGTGCTCGGTAGTACAGCAGTGATTCGGTCAGTACCAAAAAAGTACCGAATTTCAATACCCAGCCCTACTCAATAAGGATATATCACAATGTAGCATGTCTTCAGGTAATTCAATACGTTTTCTATGGAAAATAACCACATTGTAAAGCCTATTTTAAAAGTACTATAAGTAAGAATCAGTGCATTCTGAGCTCCGTAGGTTGAGACAGTAACAATCAGAAACTAATGTAAGTTCTAGCAGGTTGTAGCAGGTTGTGGTTGAAGTTAAAACATGAGAGCTTCCCCGATTCTCTCTGTTGCGCAGAACAGCTTTTGGGATGATTACTCTTATTTATGAATCGGGTCGGATTTTGCGGAAAAATGGAACGAAGTGACATGTAAGCGTGGATAATGAAGAAAAAATATATATATACAGTATATATATATCATAGCTTTTTTAAATGTGTACAAGGTTGAAATATGATTAGAACTAACATTAGTTTCTGATTGGTATTGTCTCAACCCACGGAGCTATCAATGCACTGAATCTTACATATAGTACCTTTAATATACTATTGTGTGAAAGGAAAAGTACTGACTACTGAAAAGGCAACAAAACTGTAAAGAAATGGAGGAGTGACTGAAAACTTCCGTTTCTATCCAGAATCCAAGGGAAGCGGATGCAATGACCAAGGTTCAGGCCGAACTGGATGAGACAAAGATTATTCTGGTGAGACATGTCTTCAGAAACCCTCGGGTGTCTTGTGAACCCTGGATTCTGCGTTTACACACACGCTCCGTATACATTTTGGTCTTGTTTATCTAGCACAACACCATGGAAAGCCTGCTGGAGAGGGGGGAGAAACTGGATGATCTTGTGGCGAAGTCTGAACACCTGGGGAACCAGTCCAAAGCCTTCTACAAGACTGTAAGTTCTGGGACCTTTTTTTCCCTAATTGGCTGATTTGGCTAAACAGACTGACACCAATCGTGTGTGTGTGTGTGTGTGTGTGTGTGTGTGTGTGTGTGTGTGTGTGTGTGTGTGTGTGTGTGTGTGTGTGTGTGTGTGTGTGTGTGTGTGTGTGTGTGTGTGTGTGTGTGTGTGTGTGTGTGTGTGTGTGTGTGTGTGTGTGTCCTCCCTCCCTGCAGGCACGGAAGCAGAACTCATGCTGTGAAATCATGTGAATGCCGCTGCCTTGTCCCGTCGGACATGCCTCTTTGCCTTTCCGCTTTTTCCTGCAACTCCCATCACGCCCCTGCCGCCAGCTCTCAGCACATGGGCCAGATGCTGCTCAGGGCAGGCGGTCTGGGTGGCCTTGTGGAAGAAAGAGGACTATGGGCAGTCTAGATCTGGACTGACTGGTGGGACCTGAAGGAAGTGGCTGGTGTGGGAGGAGGAAGGGGGGGGGGGGGGAGGGCGGGGGTTCAGTCAGGGAATTATTTTTTAACCTTTCGACGGTAAACGTCATTGTGGTGTTTCAATGCCAGCTGAGGACTTAATAGTGTGAACTTGTGTATTGGTGGTGTGGTGTTCAAATGTAAAAAAAAAAAAAAGCTTTTTCGGTATTCAGATTTTAAATTTTAGAGATCCTGAATGGAGTTTAAGCTGGACTCGGAAAGAGCACTAACAAATAGGTGTGTCTGTACTTTTGCTTCCAGGTAAATCCTGACAATCTGCCATTCTTATGTAAGTAAATACTATGCCGAATTCAAGGTTAAATTGCTTCCAAAGTCCAGAGCACGGTTTTAGTTTACTCTGCCCACTAGGTGTCACTGTTGATGAACTCCCATTTGTTATTGCTTGTTGAGGTCAGCTGAGAATCTGTAAAGCAAGCCCACCCAGCAAAGGGGTTTCTCAGATGTGACTGGATCATTTGATAATGATTATTAAAGTTCTCTTTTTTTTTTTTTTTTTAAATCTCATGATAATGATGAGCAAACACTTCCAAACATTCCCACCCTGAAATGATGGACTTGTGATGCTACAAATGTTTCTAATATATGGTGACCGCTTCACTAACCTTGTGAGTAAAGTTGCAGTTCGGATTCAACACATTTAACAGATTAATTATTTTGATTTGCGCCTTATCGCCACATGGCTCCAATAGCCGTCACACTCCTTTTTAAGTCTTGAACCCTGTACAACAATGCCACTCATTCTTGAGTAGATTCACCCCGATCTAAACTGATGTGTCAGATGAGTCAATACATTGTACAATACAAGGAGAATCTTGGATTTTAAGCCAAGACAAGATGCATATAACCACAATATTCATTGTAAATGGATGTGAAAGTGATCCTGTCCTATCCGTGTTCCTTTTGACTGACTCCATGCCCGGTCTCCAGAACAGATAATTAAAGAAATATCAGGGTAGACATTGTACACACCATGTTGCTAACGATTAAGATAATCTAAATTTGTATCTGCATCATCCTCAACTGCTTCTTTTACTTTGGGAATTGGATTAGAATCTATTTAAGTTGACACAGTATTCCCAGTCAATAACCGATGGTCCATTTGAAATGAAAAAATGCCTTTGGTATTGATGTCTTAAGATGTCTTACTTTGCGTCTGCAATCTGTGTGAGTGAGGAAGAGATGCTGCTTCTACGCCTTCAGTATTCATGTGCAATATCCTTTTGTTCTTTTTTTTTTTTTTTTAGATGGCAGAACATAGAGTAGGATAGTCAGGCAGGGAAGAGAATCCCAAACCTTGTGAGACAGGCACCTGTGTTGCAGTACAGGCTATAGTCGCCATGTGGCGTCCTTTCTATCCAAACAGAATTGTGAACCAACTACAAATATACAGCAACTATCTATTTACCAATAAAATGTTGTTAAACTCGAGTAACCATCATTGATTTTTGGAGGTGAACACGTGATCTGGTGGGCCATTTAATAATATGTCGCTGCAGCATTGGTTGTTTTAAATAACTTTCATGGATCAGGTGTAGGCCTGACGTCAGCGTGCTACGTCGTTTTATTATTTTCAAATGTATTTCTGTTGTTGAAATAAAGGACTGTTGATACCGTGGTTCGATCACTGCAGCCTGAATGTGTCCCCGCCTTGCTACACGTACAGGCCGCTGCTTTACAAGCCGTGACCGTGACGCGGTGTGTTGGCTCGTCGTCTACCAGGGTTCACAACCGAGGAAGATGCGAGCAAATACAAGTCTTTCCACCGCGGACTCGAACCATGGACTCGTCGGCAAGAAAACTGCCTGAGCAAGTGTACGGTTGTAACCTATAGCGTCACTTTAATGTAAATCATAGCATCGGTCAAAGAAACCCGCACCAATTCACACCGACTAGACTACGGCTGGTCTGTGCGCTCACATTCTTCCCTTCATGACGTCCACGGAGTTTACTTGACTTCGTGGAAAAACTAAATGCGTGACGTTGGGCTGCTGGACGGCTGACCCGGTGGACGGTTGGACGGCCGACCCGGTGGGCTGCTGGACGGCCGACCCGGTGGACTGCTGGACGGTTGACCCGGTGGACTGCTGGACGGCTCACACTCAACGGCAATACAACGTGTACAGTCTATAAGCACACAAATATTAAAGGTCCTATATGTAAGAATCAGTGCATTCTGAGCTCCGTGGCTTGAGACAATAACCGTCAGAAACTAGTATCAGTGTTGTAATGTAACGAAGTACAAATACTTCGTTACTGTACTTAAGTAGAATTTTCACGTATCTGTACTTTACTTCGTTATTTATATTTTTTAATCCACTACATTTCCTAAATAAAATGTATACTTTTACTCTGATACATTTCTCCTAAGCAACTCGTTACTACAAAATAAAATCATTAGAAATGTGTTAAGACCGCAATTTTTTTTACTTGTACATTTACTGGTCATTTTCTGGTAAGATACTTGTACTTTTACTCAAGTATCGCTTTCAAGTACTTTATACAAGACTGTGAAGTAAATATATATTTTAATTATCCACGCTTACATGTCACTTTTCTTTTCCCCGCGAAATCCGACTCGACCCAAATATTAGAGAAATCACCCAGAAGCTGTTCTACGCAACAGAGAGAGTCTGGAAGCTCTCATGTTTTAACTTCAACCACAACCTGCTCACAAACTGGCAATTTAAAGCGATTTGTGCTGTAAAATCCTACATGTAGTCCCTGAACGGATTCATTATTCTTCCATACAGCACCTTTAACAAGAGGCACAAGATAAACAAAACAAGCCACACACACACACACACACTGCTGTTTTTATGAGGTCACTACATTTCTTGGCACCCTGCTGTTTTTTGTGAGCCCTTAAGTATCGGTTATGGGCAACTATGAGTATATTGTTAACAAAATCCAACAAGCTATTAAAATGTTGGGGTTTTTTACCGCTCACGTTGTCCTGCACAGCAACAGGTGGTTGACCTATTTCTGTACTTCTGCGTTTGACACTTGCAGACATTTCCCAGACCTCTAGTATTCCTCTATGTTTAGTTATTATGATGGAGGTGCAAGATGGATGATGATGTCAACACCTCTGTGCTCATTAAATCACGACATGACACTCAAAGGAGTTTGTTAAAGATAATATTTGTGTACAATAGGCCTATTATAATGAACACACATTTTATTTACTACTTGAAAGGTGAAGGTTAATATTAACATTACAATGAACATTACAGATGTGTGTTGGTGTTTGTTTGCTCATGAACACATTGGCCCTGCAGTGCATGCACACTACAGGTAGCATTGCAGCTGGGGGTGTTCATTGCCTTCCTACTGGCTCTCTGTGCTGTACTGTGGAGGTGCATGGTAGCTTGTGTCATGATAAGTGAGACTCTTCTTTGTGATTGATGGTATTTATTCAATTCAAACATAGGTTGACAGATCAACTGAGCTAGTTAACTACATTAGTATATCATCCTAGCCCGCAGTGCATCCGGGCTAGCATCCTATACAGTGCATCCGGAAAGTATTCACAGCGCGTCACTTTTTCCATGCGGTACGTGTCCATGTTTATTCTTCACACGGACAGTTCAAACCCTGTATGTCTCATCTGTCCCGAGACTGTGGCTATTATTAAAAGCGACAATGTGAAGCCACTACGAGACAAAACTGTGTTTTCACCAAACATACCAAACATAGCCGTCCATATCCGAACTGAGGGCGCAGAAAATAACCGACCTGAGAGCCCAGTATGATCGATCCACCAGAATCTTAACACTAGGGTTGGGTATTGTTTAGATTTATCCGATACCGGTGCCAAACCGATACTTTTAAAACGATACTGGGACCAAAACGGTGCCAGAACCGATACCTTCTTTAAAATAAAGAGCAAACAACAATGTTAAAGAATGTCTTTTTTTATTGCAAACAATATATTAGCTCTTCACTCTAACACTGTTTAAACTACAATTGTAATTAAATACTTTTTAAACACTATTAAACATTACTAATAAATATTAAATGAACAATATTAAATATCAAGAATAAATAAGTAAAACAGTACAACTACTAATAATAAATAAGAGCAAATAACAGCAAACAAAGCAAGTGAAAAGTAGTGCACAGTGACTGTCAAATAATGGTCCTGTGCCACACTGGTCCACCCATCACAGGTAATGGCAGCCTTACTCACTTGTGCCAATTCCTGAACAACATTGTGCTTTTCGACAGAGAACCATGCAGGAATGAGGGTATTCATCAGAGTATCCCTGGACGGGGGGCGGTAGCGAGGATTAAGGGCACTGGTCATCTCTCTGTATTAAAGAAATGTAAGGATGTGTATTAGTCTTATTTGTCTTAATGGCACATAACTAGATTATACACACTAAATAAAGAAATATTATTTTCACATAATGCAATTACCTAAAACAATGATATGGTATTTATTTATTTACCAGAACCATGGAGATTCCACAGTGGAAAAAGAATGCAGTCCCTCGACCACAAATCTGGTCACAGCCCTGTGGCATTCTTCCACCTTCTCTTTTGTTAAGGTTCCCTTCTTGGCCAAGGTGAATGAGGTCAATAATAATATATATTACGTTAATGAATGAATGAATTAGTTAATTAATTACTTTATTATTAACGTATGTACCCGTAAACACGTAAAAACGTTGATACATTTATAAATTCAAGATTTGCATCGTTAACGTTACGTTACTAACATGAGGAAATGCTGCTGGAATCCTCGTCAATCGTCTCGTCGTCGGGGTCTCCCACACCACCGGCTGAGGTGCTTGGTACTGGGCTGAGGTGCTTGGTACTGGGCTTGACGATTTCAAGGGTCGAACACTGTGCATGCTTCGGCCTTCAGGTTCACATCGTGACTCACCAAAAGGTGCTTCATCAAATTGGAGGTGTTCCCCCCTTTACATGCACTTTCGACCGTCGTGGTTTCGGCATTTTGCGGGTACTTGCTGTCACTGTCTGATTGAAATGTTTCCTAAAGTTAGGTGTGGGTTGGGCAGTGTGACGTGAGCATCAGCGATGTTTCGTTTCGAGCACTAGAGGGCGCTGAAATGCAGTGGATATTTCAAATGGCATTTTAACTAGTGGCACCGAAATATACGTTTTGATTCGGTACGGTTAGTACCGGTTGTACGGGAACCGGTTCCATAGTGGTACCGGTTCTCGGTACCCATCCCTACTTAACACATTCATTCACTGCCCAACAACGTGCTGATGAAGCTGAAACCTTATTTGAGGGGAAACAAAAAAGAGTGTTGTGCTGAAATCAGGGAAATACCAAGATCAGCATCATCAGCCACAAAGAAAAGGGAAATATGAAGCCAGCATGCTCAGCTGGATGAAGTCATTCATAAGGCACCATGCATAGGTTTAGATGAGTCCACTGATGTGTCTGACAATGCTCAGCTGTTAGTTTATGGAAGGTTCTTCAATGAGGAGAAGAAAGAAATTAAAACGTATTTATTATTACAGCACATATTATTTATAATCCCTCTGGTTCAATAAATATTGTTATATTATTGAATTGTACTTCATTTGATTTAACTACATAGCGGCAGCCTATAGATGTTGATACGATTACTAGGCTCCTTCAATATACAGTATATGGCTTCATAACGCAAGGTAGACATTATGATCCTCATCTACTCATGGCCCGGCCCGTCTGTCAGTTTTAAAAACCAAAAGTGGCCCTTGAGCCAAAAAGTTTGCCCACCCCTGTTTTACAGTCTATGGAATACATACAGTGGCCTGAATAGTTCGTTGTCATCATTTTGCTCATCTCTTCCTTGAAACTGGTAGGCTATTGGTAGACGGCATTGCTCAACATTTGCCTCCTGGCGCACACTGCAGCGGTCGTATGAAGAGATCACACACCGAACGCTCAATACTTGACTTAATGGACTTCAGGACAACCTCAATGCTTCGGCTGTTTTTACCAATTCCAATGTTTTTTTCTGCCGTTAACTATGGATGCTGCGCCGGAGCAGGTACGTTTTAATTTACTTCGGACTTGTTGATGAATTGCCAATTGTCCACAATACTATATTAGTTATGTTATTATTTATCGTGATAATTGCGACTATATATACACACACTGTAGGCCCAAGTATAATTGATGTGTGATGATTCTCTGGTTATAGGCCAGACGCCTCCTCCTCCCCCATACATCCTTGGCCTCCAGCCTTTCAATGAGAAGCAGACCCTTGTGCTGAGCTGGCTCGCCAACCACAGTGTTTCACAGCAGGAGGGGGAGAAGTATGAGATCCAGGTGGTCGGCATGCTTCAGAGTGCTGTAAGTGTGTAACAGACTTATATTATAAGATCACATATTCCAGAAACGTTGACTGTACTTCCAGGGGCGGCGCCAGGTATTTTGGGCCCCGTGAAAAGAAACCATATAGGTCCCCACCATGGCCGAGTGGAAAAAAGTCATTTATTAAAAAACTCATTTTAACATAATTTAGACCATCATTATATATGGACCCATATAATACTGTGATACTTTTACTATGTGGTTAAATGAGGTTTGCATGGATTATCATACTTAAGAACATTATTTTCTTCATATTTGTTTAAGTAGGTAAGAGGGTTTTTAAGAGATTTAGTTTTATTCTTTTTGATACAAATTTCAATCTATCAACCAATTTATTTAGCCAATTTTACTGTAGTTATGTCACTAATTACTTAGAAGAAAAGAAATCCACATAAAAACAAACTTTTAATTTCAGGCTTTTAGAAGGCCCCCCCTCGACTTTGGGCCCTGGGTAGAAATGAAGAGTAGAATAATACAAATATAACAGATTTACAAATTTACAGTAAGTCTAAGTCCTAGGAGAAGTATAAAAATATAGGTCAGAATTGAAGATAATTGAAGTGTAATAAAAGGGTAATAATGGTAATGGATTTTATTTAGATTTAATTCTTTTTTTTTTCATAATTCATGCAATCGTGGCCAAGGCCAAACGGATTATTAAAGACAATAACCACCCCAGCCACGAACTGAACACACTTCTACCGTCAGGCAGGCGATACCGCAGTATCAAGTGAGCAGACTCAGAGACAGCTTCCACAGTCAGGCCATCAGGCTGCTGAACAAGTTCGGCATCAATGTCTAATGCTAGTGCTAAGTGTTACTGCTAGTGCTAGTCCTGGTGATAAGTTGTTACTGCTGGAGCTAGCGCTGGTAGCAGTGCTAAGTGTTGGTGCTAGTGCTGTGCTGGTGTTACTGCTAGTGTTACTGCTAGTGCTGGTTCTAGTACTGGTGTTAGTGCTAGTCCTGGTGTTAGTACTGGTGTTAGTGCTGGTCCTGGTGCTAGTACTGGTGTTAGTGCTAGTCCTGGTGTTAGTACTGGTGTTAGTGCTAGTCCTGGTGCCAACTGCTGGTGCTAGTGTTGTGTCGACTGACTGGGAAGGTATTCTGTGACATTCTGTGAATGTCAGCATATAACAATGTATATTTTAGTACATTGATTTATATGTGTATTGCTCACCTGGACATTTTTGCTGTATATTCCATTTCATTTTATATTTCATTTACTTATTTTACAGAGAATTTATATTCATAGTTCTATTTCTATTTTGCATAGTTCTATTTCTATTTTGTAGTTCTATTTCTATTTTGTATTCTTTTATAATTACTGTCGGCTGTCGGGCGTTTTGCACAAAAAGTTTTTCACTCACTGCTTATACTCACGTGTAAATTGTGAAGTGACAATAAAATACTTGAAACTTGAAACTTGAAACAATCTAAGTCACATCCAAAGCCATCTTGGTTGTCACTTCTGCCACGTACAACAGGACTTGGAGGTACGTTTCCCTCAGGCAAACCAGTCCTAAAACAAAACACGAGGTATGAATATGAGCATCAAAACTAAATACTAAAATAAATTGCAAATCAAAAGATGTGCAAGTATATGTTATGCCACAGGAGGAATAGTTAGAACCAAGTTTATATGGCTGCTGCTGCCCCCCCCGCCCCCCAACCCGCCATTCTCCTGACATAACAATACAAGGTACAGTGTTGTCATTGCCGCATTGCGTGTTGCAGTACAACGTGAGTGTGGGTCCTGTGGGAGGTGACGGGGGTGACGGGGGTGACGGGGGTGGTGGCAGCCTCCGACGTGTCTGGGAATGGACGTCCCCCCTGCCCCTGGAATGCGCCAACCACTCTGTCAGGATCCGCCGTTTCTACGACGCCGACAACGACTCCATCATCCCCAGCTCTTGGAGCCGATGGTGGACGAACTATGGTAATGAGACAGGTTTGACGACCAGGAATGTTGGGGGTCCTCCGAAGGCCATGTGTCCATTTTGAATTTGAAAGTGTAAAACACGATCGCAGGCCTATAATGTTTGTAGTTGTGTGGAGCAATCCGCTGATTTTAAGATTAAAATAGAAAGCATTTATGAGCCGGCTCTGCTATCTGATTCTAGTCTTCCGATTTCACAATCTTTTGGTCCAAGTTTCACAACATCACATAAACTGCCGGTGTTTGGGCTCTGGACTGTTTAAGCTGCAATGAAGAACCTCATTCTATGCAGTTGTGCTAAAAAGTTCTCGTAGCTGCCAACTGTGTGGCTTCGGCAGTGTTATTAATGTACCGTTAAATGACACTGTAGGAAGGCTGCTTGCCACAAACGTGGCATTGTGTCCGGTTTATTGTAAAGTTTGTTAAGATGGAAGCGCAGATGAGCTAGCGCTCTGTGAGTGTGTGTGCTGGTGGCTGACTTAACCTGTGGTGCACTGATTAGCCAATGCAGCACAGGCTTGTAGCCCCACCCACCCCAGACTCTAACTGGGCCAGGTGACGCCAATTAAGCCAGCCAGCCACCAAACACACACACTCCCACAGACAAACTCTGAGCAACCAATGCCATATGGTACATTACAGTATCTATTTCTAAGATAATTGTGCCTAATAATCCAAGAAACACGTCAGAGGAGATGACTGAAAGCACTTCAAACCTGTCTTCTGCAGCACTCCACCGGGAGCCAGCACAGACCATCAGGATGTTCCCCACCAAGCTTGTGATGCTGGAGGGCAGCCGGCCCACGCTCTGCTGCGTCCCGCCGCCCGGCGCCAAGATCACCGGCATGAGCGTCAGTAACGTGCAGTACCCGCTAATCAGCCTCGGGGACGGAGTCATGGCTATCAATGTCGGCAAGCTGACCATTCCTCAGAGGAGTTTTAAGCGCTTGTACGTCCATTGTGAAGATTCCAGGTCTGCACAAGTACACTCCTACATAACCCCCAGCAGTAAGTTCTCCATTTGAAGATTGTATGTATGTGTGTCTGTCATGGGCGGCCCTGTATCACTGAGCTTGGACCCCACGTGTGTGTGTGTGTCTGTCTGTCTGTCTGTGTGTCTCTCTCTCTCTCTCTCTCTCTCTCTCTCGGCTGTGTGCATGTGTAGTTCCACCGGAAATGCCCAGGAACCTCAGCTGTGCCACGTCAAACTTGAGGACGCTCAACTGCAGCTGGGATCCTGGCAAAGAAGACCATCTGTTGGCGGACAACAAACGAACTCAGACACTCTTCATAGAGTAATTTTTTGAACATTGCAATATAAATCATACTAACTCATGAACCGGTTATGTACTCTCGCGATAACAATGGCCACTCATCTAACCTGCGAAAGTAGTATTGCTTGGTGCAATTAGCTATGTATGTTTTATTTTAAATGTAGCTTTCAAATGTTTGTCTGTATTGTCTTTTTAATGATGTGAGGCCTGGCTATTTACAGCAGCAGCACCTATTTACAGCTTGCCTTACATTTAGTTATACAGCACTTTTATGCCTTTATAACTTGTGTTGTCCACAATACTAGCAGTTAGCGTTCTCTTGTTAGCCTCCTGCCCCCAGGGACGCCCGGAGCCCAGAACTCCTCCACGTGTAACAATTCCTTCTGCGTGTTCCCGGTGGTGCGTGGCCTGGAAGAGTACCACATCTCTCTGGTAGTCCGCAACCCGCTGGGCCAGCAGCGCGCCAGACACAGCTTCAACATCTCTGAGCGAGGTGGGAACACTGGTGGAAATCGGTTAACCGATGAGAAACAACTCCGTCACCAGTGGATTTTGGACCAGTATAGTGGACGACATTTATGAAGTGTCGATACATATAATCAGCGCTGATGGGTCGTTCTCAGTCAGACACACCAACAGTGGGGTCTGAGAGTGAAAGAGACAAAGGGCTCCCTAAGTTTTATAGTCGTTTTTTGCTGCCATGGATGACCTACAGGGCTCAAAGGGAAAGCTCTCCCCTACCCCCCTTCTCGGACCGTTCCTGTCTACAGCAAATTTGAATGAGATCAGGTGTTATCCATCATGCACTCAAGGCAACGTAGTTTCCTACGTTATCTACATAGACAGACCACAATATTTGCCTTCTACTATCAGGGCGCGTGACAACACGGTTCTTTTGCACGTACAATGTTCTCCTCACAGAGCTACATATGTGCAGCACTTTGGAGCATCAGTTAACGTTAACCAGGCAGAATGTGTCCTAAATAGGAGATGGTCTGTAGTGAAGAGGAACATGTATGCATGCATAATACGTGACTATAAATATGTATGTAATTTTCCATTACAACACCCAAGGCCTGGCTTCGAGGCTCTATATCGTAGCTCTATATATTTATTTATTTTGGATACTGTTGGCCTCCATTTGGAATTATTATTAATTGTATTTAAAAAAAAAAACCTGCTCCTTTTGCTGTAAAGACTAAATAGTGTGGATGTTTGATTCTTTGGTTATTTGTATTTGTTCTGTTGCACATTCCGCTGGGCATCCCCACTTTTTCATTTAACTCTGTACCTGTGACCATTAAAGTTCCTGAATCGTGAATTCACAGGCTTACACTCGATCAGAGCCACAGCTACGTGCTTGTGTGTCGTTTCAGTGTTCCCCGTGGCAAAGTGGTGCCGCGTGCACCCCGGCGTGACGGAGGCCAACGTGTCGTGGACCACCGAGGAGTGTCTGTCTCCGCTCGCCTTGCTCTGTCAAGTATCGCTCAACGACCAGATCACCACACAGGTGAGCGATGATTCCATTGCGGTGCGACCGCGATCGTGATCGTCATCAGAATCTGGATTTGGTTTAAAATGTGTGTGTGAATTCAATTTACACAAACGACAACAAACACAAAATAGCATGAATAAGTGATAAATTATATAGAATGAAATAGTGACTCAATGAATGACACACGAATAGAAACCGAGACCCAGGCCCCTTAGGAATAAGAATCATTCTAATTGGTCAGGAGCTTGAGGACGTCAGACGTCTCAGCAGGACGTCTGACGTTGATTGGATCACGGTGTGTTTCTGTGTGTTCCACTTAACAGGTGCGCTGTGAGAGCGCCGGGGGTCTGTGCCAGGCTAACGTGAGGGGCCTGCTGCCCAACACACACTACTCTGCCCGGGTATGCTGTAGCTTGCAGGGCAAAGCCCCCGGAAGATGGACACGCACCAAGCGATTCCGTACACGTAGGCAGTAGTTCATCTTCTTGTTGTTATTATTATTATTATTATTATTATTATTATTACACCCATGCTTCAGAGACACGGATCAGATATTTAGATCATATGAGACCATGGACTAGAATATCAATATGCTGTGTACATAAAGATGTCTCATTTCCTTCCCCGCAAATTCTCACGGTTCGATTTAGATCTCTTGGTGACTGTAGATCTATGGAGGAAGATAAATCAGTTCTCCAACAACATCCGCAATGTTACTCTCATTTGGAATTGGGTGAGATGGCCTCACTCATCTGTAGCCCATTGTAAATAGCTCTTGCTGATCTACATGGAGGCCACTTCTCGAAGCCACGGGTGCATTTTCAACATACGCTGATCTACTACAATATAATAACCTCCTGGTCATCCTTTTCCCGCCTCCGTCCATCTCCAGCATGCGCCCGGCTCGGCAGGAGAAGCCGTCATTGTGGGTTTTGAGATACAGAGGTCACAGGAAGGTGAAAACTGTACGTCACGGGCAGATAAAGGGCAGAGCCAGGTGGAGATCTCCATTGGTGGAGGACGGTGTGATGTCATGGTGCAGGCTACCGTGAGAAATGGATTCTCCTTCTCGGGGTTCATCACAATCCCCCCGGTGGACGCTGGGGGTGAGCGCATGGCTGCTGTCGTTTTTTTTTTTAATGTCTACAGTCATTGTTTTATGTCTAACTATTGTGAAAAAATACAAATCTGAATGTTTCACAATGATGTATTGACATTAATGTATTTCAACCACCCAAATAAATATGCAAGATGATACTTTATTAATCCTGGACGGGAAAGTACAGGACAGTAGTATACATAAAAAATATATATACCCTTTATATCTGTACACAATGAGTAGGCCTAGTATGTTCATTTCAATGAAAAATCTGTTTTTAAAAAACTAATGCAATGTTTGGGTTGCGTTAACTGATTGAATCGAGTACAGTATGTAGAACTGCTGTGGAAGGACAGCAGGTTTTTGCTATCGCTCCCTTTGCTTAAGTGGCTGTAACTTATGGCCGGCTACACAATCCCTGGCTGGACCTGAGTGTGTTCCTCACCACCAGAGCAACCTGTGGTGGTGGAGGAACAGCGGCTTAGTTTGAGGCGCCTCTTATCGTGGACCGGTGAGGACTCTGCCACCTGTGGCTATACGGTGGAGTGGTGCATTCTGGGAAATTCCACCTGTGCCCTGCGATGGATGAAACTGCCGAGGGGCAACACCTCGCTGCTCCTAAGTCCACGTAGGTTTCTAAATATTCATTAATATCAACATTGCCATCATTGTCCTCATCATCATCACGTTGATGAAACCATGTGATCCACTCTGTTTGACTTTGTATGTTTTTTTTTCATTTTACAGGTGATTCTGAAGATGGTAATAGGTACACATTTAATATATATGGGTGCACCGAGAGTGGGCACAAGCTGCTGGAGACCCAGACCGGCTACTTCCTGGAACTCAGTGAGTTCCAGTTATGGGTCACATGCCAGTTCGTATGCCAGTACAGTTCGCTAGCAGAGGCTGCCTTTAATGCTGATCAGTGCACATTGTGTTTTACAAATCTGAATATCGGATTACAAATTGAAGGGAAAGAATCAGAATATCCACACTATTTACAGCAAAAATAGCAGCTTTTTTTTGGTCATTGTGGGAGTGTTTGTTGGCTGGCTGGCTTAATTGGACTCACCTGGCCCGGTTAGAGTCTGGGGGTGGGGCTGCAAGCCTGTGCTGCATTGGCTAATCAGTGCACCACAGGTTAAGTCAGCCACCAGCACACACACTCACAGAGCGCTAGCAGGTACCATCTGTGCTGTCATGCCATTTTTACCAAACCAGACTCTTAACCAAAACCTGCCTGTAGCCTTGGAGGAGCCCCGAACTAAAGCCAGACATCTGGCATTGTAGCACGAGCTATGCTAGTCATATTTTGCATGAAAAAAAAAAAACCTGCTGTGAAGACTGTAAATAGTGTGGCTATTCTGATTCTTTCCCTTCAATTTTGTGATACTTGTTCTGTTGCACATTCCGCTGGGCATCGCCACTTTTTAATTTCACTGCACATCCTGCCCTGTGTATGTCACAATTAAACTTCTTGAATCTTGATTATAAGCACGCCAATACATTTTTTTCTGTTTGGCAAACGGGTCAAGCCGGGTCGCACCACAAAGCAGCCGGTCTTTCCCTCTGCCCTTCTCCTTGCACCCACGACTTCCTCTCAGAGCCTGTGACGCGACCGGTGCTGATTGGACCCGCGACCAGCACTTCTTCCTCAGTGACACTGGAGTGGCAGTACAGCGAAGACGATCCCACTCACCCGGGGTTCATCATCGGTTACTTGGTAACCGTGCAGGAAGTAGCCGCCTCTCAAGCGTCAGCGGGTCAGATGACCTCGAGTAAGTCACGAATTCCTCCCACGTATGAGTCAGCTTTCCCTTGTAGATGACAACCATCCCGCTCCATGTTATATTATATTTTTCTATTTTTATGTTTCTCTCCCTTTCTCTCTACATTTGTACATTTGTTATTTATTTCTCGTTTATTATTCTGTTGCTATGGCACAAGAATTTCCTTCGGGATCAATAGTTTTTTGTCTTATCTTAATATATCTAGTAATATTCTAATATTGATGTAATATCTATTTCTCATTCCTGCTGGTCTTTTTTATTTTTACTGTAAATGTGGTAGATATTAGTATTATCTATAGTATTCTTTTGCACATTCCGCTGAGCATCGGCACTTTTAATTTCACTGCATATCCTGTATGTGTATGTGACAAAGTTTTTGAATCTTGTTATTCATTCGTTTAAAGATGGAGAGCTGGTCAACGTGTCGGTGACGGACCCCCGGAGGAAGCGGGTCACCGTGGAAGGTCTGGCCGAGGACCAGATGTACCGGTTCTCTCTGAGTGCTCAGACTAAGGCCGGTTCTGGTCCAGTGACCACCACCACCATCGGGACCCACCGGAACCGTGAGACGAGCACACATACATGCACAGACACGCACACACACGTGCACACACACACGCAGTTCTAACATGATGTCCAACCAGTACCATCAGGACCAGCGTGCTGTGTACACACACACACACACACACACACACTATGCTGACATGTTGATGCCGTCACATTCCTGTTAAAAAAAATGCACATTAAAGAGCCCACATTTAACTTACCACTACGAGCCAGCTTGTCCGTCCAGATGTGACCGATAGATCATACATATGACTCAGTGGAAGTGGACTGTATCAACTGCTAGGCCACGCTATCCTTGAAACATCTGGGATGTGTAGATTTTGAAATGGTTTGTAATGTCGCTAATCAACGCCTCAACATCTGGTGGTAGGACAGGGGCCCGCCATGCTGATCATGTGACGTTGGGCCATGTTAACGTTTCATCCTCCTGTGCCTTTGTCGTTGTTAGTCCTGGTTTACTGGGTGAAGATCCTGGTCCCACTCGCAATGCTGTTGAGCTGTGGCATCCTTCTGCGTCACCAGAGGATGACGTGAGTACGGTAACGCCACACATTATGTACCTTTGGAAGGTCTCCACCTGTTCCAATATGGCCTCCCATATGCTTTCCCTCTAGCTTGAAGACCTGGTTGACAATCACGTTTGCCTTTCCCGATGTGAAAATCAAAACTTTTGAGTTTGAAAGCTTTCTTCAAGAGGTAGGGATGTGTTGCCATGTTGACCTTGACACTACACATGTGTTTTTATCGCCATGATTTAGGTATTTAAGATTTAAGTATTGGCAAACTGTATCCCACAATCTTCCACATAGCATGAACCTATCTACAGTGGACTTACAGTTGTGGTCAAAAGTTTACATACACTTGGAAAGAACATGTACGTCATGGCAGTCCAGAGTTTCCAATAATTTCTTATTTTTCTGCAATAGTGATTGGAGCACATACTTCTTTGTCACAAAAAACATTCATGAAGTTTGGTTATTTTATGAATTTGTTATGGGTCTACTGAAAATGTGGCCAGTTACAGGCCAAAAATATCCATACAGCAACATGAATGATCAATTTAGGTGATGTAGAAAGTTGTGTCAATCAAATTATCTTTGTGGCCTCTTAACTTCTTGTGAGTGATTATGATTGACTACAGCTGGTGACTTCTCTGACTCCATTTAAATATGACTCATTTAATACAATCATTAGACTCAGACACAAACACTACAATGGGAAAGTCAAAGGAGCTCAGCACGGATCTGAAAAAGCGGATCATTGACTTGAACAAGTCAGGAAAGTCACTTGGAGCAATTTCAAAGCAGCTCCAGGTCCCGAGATCAACTGTGCAAACAATTGTTTAAGTATAAAGTGCACGGAACAGTTGTGTCACTGCCACGATCAGGAAGAAAACACAATCACCTGCTGCTAAGAGAAAATTGGTCAGGATGGTCAAGAGTCAACCGAGAACCACCAAAAAGGTCTGCAATGAATTAGAAGTTGCTGGAACACAGGTGTCAGTGTCCACAGTCAAGCGTGTTTTCCATCGCCATGGGCTGAGAGGCTGCCGTGCAAGAAGGAAGCCCTTGATCCTGAAGCGGCACCTTAAGGCTCGACTGAAGTTAGCTGCTGATCACATGGACAAAGAAAAGGCCTTCTGGAGGAAAGTTCTGTGGTCAGATGAAACAAAAAAGGAGCTCTTTGGCCACAATGACCAGAAATATGTTTGGAGGAGAGAAGGTGAGGCCTTTAACCCCAAGAACACCATGCCTACCGTCCAGCATGGTGGTGGTAGTATTATGCTCTGGGCCTGTTTTGCTGCCAATGGAACTGGTGCTTTACAGAAAGTAAATGGAATAATGAAGGAGGATTACCTCCCAATTCTTCAGGAGAACCTAAAATTATCAGCCAGAAGGTTGGGTCTTGGGCGCAGTTGGGTGTTCCAACAGGACAATGACCCCAAACACACATCAAAAGTGGTAAAGGAATGGCTCAATCAGGCTAGAATTAAGGTTTTAGAATGGCCTTCCCAAAAGTCCTGACTTAAACCCCATCGAGAACACGTGGACAGTGCTGAAGAAACAAGTCCATGTCAGAAACCCAATAAATGTAGCTGAACTGCACAGATTCTGTCAAGAGGAGTGGTCAAAGATTCTACCAGAAGCTTGCCAGAAGCTTGTGGATGGCAACCAAAAGCACCTAATTGAGGTGAAAATGGCCAAGAGACATGTAACCAAATATTAGCATTGCTGTATGTATATTTTTGACCCAGCAGATTTGGTCACATTTTCAGTAGACCCATAATAAATTCATTAAAGGACCAAACTTCATGAATGTTTTTTGTGACAAAGAAGTATGTGCTCCAATCACTCTATCACAGAAATATAAGAGTTGTAGAAATTATTGGAAACTCTGGACTGCCATGACATGTTCTTTATAAATTGTGGCAGCCGGCCACCGAGGAGCATAAGAGGAGAGCTATGGAAGGATCATGGGCTGTTCCCGGCATTCACACTTCGGCCCCTGAGACACACCCGCCTAGACCGGCAATCATCCGAATTGGAAAAACCTGAGCCTTGTTAGAGGAACTCCGTGGCAGCCAATCAACGCCCTGTTTTCAGGACATATAAATAGGAGAGAACCTGGGAAGAGTTGGAAGTTGTGGTGGAAGTGATAGTTGAGATTAATGCGCTGTGTATGTTCTGTGATAGTATAAGCAGGTGGCTGTGTGCCTTTGAACGTCTGAGAACCGGTTTCTTGTCTGACCCTCGCCTGCCTGACTACCCTCCCGCCTGCCTCGCCCCGATCTGTCTGAGAATTCGTCCCGGTGTGCTAGACCCTGCTTATGGACTACGACGATTCTACTGGATTACGGACTTGGCACTGCTAATAACTATAACCTCTCACGCCCCATTAAAGTCCATAAAAAGTTTGTATTTCATTGAATTTTGGTCTTGTGAACACTCTTCACCCCACTGAGTATGTCACAAAGTGTATGTAAACTTTTGACCACAACTGTGTCTACAGTGGTTTCAGGATACAACAGGAAATATTACATCAATATTACATCATTGTAAGGAATACACAAGCAGTTATGTACAATTTGAGTATTACACAAGACGTTTTAATGTTGAAATGTGTAATTAAGTAATGCGTGTATTCTCTAGATTTGTATTAGTGTACATGGTAGTGTTTTTTTCTCTGCGACATCCTTGATCATCTTTTATTCTTCTTGACGCACAGACCAGTAAGAAGCTGGATACACAAGACTTGGATGAGTGTGTCTGCTGCGAAGTTGAGATCATTACCACCAAACAGCCGCCACAGTAGAGCCTACATCTGGTATCTCCCGGTCTCATAACTGTGCTCTTAATACACATGCAGCGTTTGTGCTTTCCTTGAGGACTAATCTGGGCTCCAGCAGTCCTGCCATGTTTCAGCTGAACTTCTGAGGGGAGACTACACAGAGCCTGGGCCAGATAACCAGGAACTACAAGGAGCCGGAGTTTCCTGTTCCGAGATATTCCATCAAAGAAAACTAATATGCGCAAATGAATTACGCTTTCTGGAGGGGATTTTAAGAAGTGTATTTCTACACTGGCCAGTCTACAGGGTGTTGCTTTTAAGCCTTTTAGACTTTTTTTAATTTTATTTACATTACATTATTTACATTTTATATTTGTTTTACCTGAGCATTTGAATTGTTTTGGAGAAACTGGTTTATGACAATGATACATTTTGATGACTTTTGGACTGTAAACTATTGTGTAGTGTCTGCAAGTCTTTGAGATCTCTACTGGAATGGCCCAAAAAAATGTAATTCCATGTAAATGTAAGGATACAATCGCGGGTATGGCTATGGGGGACCACGGCCACCCCGATGCAATCACTGCGCCACTGTACGTGTCATTTGTTTATCCATCTGCCTGGTGAAATAAATCAGTGTCACTAAATGTTAATAGTACAACATTAATGAGACAACTAGGAAAAACCACCACCATGTTCATTCGCCATTTTTTTCTATGAACATTTAAAAAACCCCAAATGCATTTATTGAAATAGTAAAACCTAGGTTATTGTTTCCCTGAGTGGGGAAATAATAGAAGACATCTGATACAGAAAAACTACAGTAATCCAATCACATTTGATTTTCACTCACAAAAGATGCCATCGTGACAAAATGCTGCAGTGACCAATGCTTCCAAAACCAACTCATCAATTACATGGAACAGTGTGTTGCTACACATTTGTAGAATAAATCAAAAACACATTTGTCATTCAGACCTAGGGGAGACGGGACGGTTGCAACACTTTTTGCATTTCTCTCCTTTACTCAGACTATTTGGACTAGACCAACCAAATTTGTATATATTAAACTTACATCTGTCTGCTAATTACCCATACCATATAAAGATGATTACATATGACATATCATTCACAATATTTATTTGAATGGAAGAAGTCAGATGTTGCAACCGTCCCCAACCCTGGGGACGGTTGCAACATGATCAGGGACAGTTGCAATATGTTAAAAATACATTAAATTTCACTAATTCACTTTTGCTTTTTGTCTCAATGAGCACAGTATTCTGAAAATATGTATTGTTTTACAATAATATTATGGTATTATTAATTTATACAATACTATTATAGTATTTATTTAGTAATATTTATCAAATAAGTTATTGAGTTTTGTTTGTTTATGCGTAGAACATAGGCCTTGAGTCAATGTGCAGATGTTACAGATGTTATACAATCTCCATATTTGAGTGTTAGACAGGAAGAATGGAACAATTTGCAATGCAACAAACTTTTATTGTATCGTGTTTTATGGGGTTGGGGACGGTTGCAACAACTTGTTGTATCAGCCATGACAGAACATCATGTGCTAGCTAGACACACTGACCTTGACACATGCTAACCATGTCACGTAGAAGTCAACAAAACAGTGATTCAAACTAAGTTTTGATTAATTCATACAAAAGGTCGACAGTATGACAAAAATACAGCTCATGAAAAAAATTACTTTAATACCTCCAAAACAAGTTTTTGTCGATAAATGCTCTAAAAGCTTATGTGGAAAGTGTATTCTGTCTTCCTGGTGGGGGGAGGGTCTAACTGAGCATGTGCTGTATGAGTGCCGTCATTCTAGCATGTTTCAGATTGGAGGAATAAGACTTGTTGCAACCGTCCCCAATCTCCCTACTTGTGGCTAAAGGCAGAGCGAGAGAGAACTTCATCCAGCCAGAACCTTTCACATCAGAATAGCGGGGAGACATATTTGTTTTGGACAGATCCGTGTCTTAAACATCCTTCCGAGTCCTGGAGGAAACGGTTGGCGTCACAGGGTTCGGCCACACAGTCACTCCAGGGCTCAGTGTGCTGGAGTTTATAACAGGAGAGTCCTTGTGAGACTCTCCTCCTCCTCCTGGCTGGACCTTCCTGTGCCGGGTCAGCAGGTGTGTCATTCTTCGACCATAATGAAAGCCAAAACAAGTAAAAAACAACACGTTTTTGCCTGGATGGCCTTCCATACTCAGCCGCCGCGTCCTCCTTTTACTACAAGACAGAGACAGAGAGACAGACAGAGAGAGAGACAGACAGAGAATCAGGTTTATTGCCAAGTAGGTTTTCACAGACAAGGAATTTGCTTTGGTGATTTGGTGCAACATTAAACAGAGCAAGTACTGTGAGGAACAATTTACAATTTAATAAAATTAATTGTAGGCTATAAATTATTGTATAGAAATTCAAAAATTAAAATAAGCAATTAAAAGATGTGCGTTAATGTGAGACAAATAGAGAGACAGTGAGAAACAGAGAAAACACAAGTTACAGCCAATGTTCCTCCACTCCCCTCATATCATTGATCAGCATGTGCAATACAACAACAACATTATAAGAGAGCTTTTTTATTGTAACACACATTTAACTGAAAATTCATTCCTGCACGGGTCTGATTTTCAAGACCCGCTCCCGCCATCCGCACACATAACCCGACCCGACGGCACAACAAGACCCGCAGCCCGACCCGAACCCGCATATCCTATAATAACCAGGATATAAAACGCACGATCCGACCCACATCTTCTTTGTTTCCCCAGAACCGACGCAGCTCGCACTTTGTTCGTACAGGGACCGAATGGCATGTACCAACGGCCCCGGTACCCCATACTCCCGTAGTACCCCCCACAGGATTCCCCGGGGGACACGGTCATAGGCCTTCTCCAAGTCCACAAAGCACATGTAGACTGGATGGGCAAACTCCCATGCGCCCCCCAACAACCCTGCGAGGGTAAAGAGCTGGTCCACTGTTCCATGGCCAGGACGGAATCCGCATTGTTCCTTCTGGAGATGAGGTTCGACAATCGGCCGGAGCCTCCTTTCCAGCACCCTGGAATAAACTTTCCCGGGGAGGCTGAGCAGTGTGATACCCCGATAGTTGGAGCACACCCTCCGGTCCCCTTTTTTGAAAATGGGGACCACCACCCCGGTCTGCCATTCCACAGGTACTGTCCCCGACCTCCACGCTACATTGACTAGGCGTGTCAGCCACGACAGCCCGACAATGTCCAGAGC
This sequence comes from Coryphaenoides rupestris, assembly GCA_002895965.2. Taxonomy (NCBI): domain Eukaryota; kingdom Metazoa; phylum Chordata; class Actinopteri; order Gadiformes; family Macrouridae; genus Coryphaenoides; species Coryphaenoides rupestris. Next base: position 538,915 of record PIJE02000127.1, read on the forward strand.
CTTCAGCATCTCAGGGCGAATCTCATCCACACCTGGCGCCTTGCCACTGAAGAGCTTTTTGACTACTTCAGTGACCTCTACCAAGGATATGGGTGAGACTTCCCCCGAGTCTTCAGACTCTGCCTCTTCCACAGAGGACGTACTGGTCGGGTTCAGGAGTTCCTCAAAGTGTTCTTTCCACCGCCCGACAATATCCTCAGTCTGGGTCAGCAGTTCTCCTCCCCGACTGAGCACAGCCTGAGCCAAGCCCTGCTTTCCCTTCCTGAGTCGCCGGACAGTTTGCCAGAACCTCCTTGAGGCCAACCACAGAGCCTGGGCCAGATAACCAGGAACTACAAGGAGCCGGAGTTTCCTGTTCCGAGATATTCCATCAAAGAAAACTAATATGCGCAAATGAATTACGCTTTCTGGAGGGGATTTTAAGAAGTTGTATTTCTACACTGGCCAGTCTACAGGGTGTTGCTTTTAAGCCTTTTAGACTTTTTTTTAATTTTATTTACATTACATTATTACATTTTCTATTTGTTTTACCTGAGCATTTGAATTGTTTTGGAGAAACTGGTTTATGACAATGATACATTTTGAATGACTTTTGGACTGTAAACTATTGTGTATGTGTGTGTGTGTGTGGTGTCTGCAAGTCTTTGAGATCTCTACTGGAATGGCCCAAAAAAATGTAATTCCATGTAAATGTAAGGATACAATCGCGGGTATGGCTATGGGGGACCACGGCCACCCCGATGCAATCACTGCGCCACTGTACGTGTCATTGTTTATCCATCTGCCTGGTGAAATAAATCAGTGTCACTAAATGTTAATAGTACAACATTAATGAGACAACTAAAAAACCACCACCATGTTCATTCGCCATTTTTTCTATGAACATTTAAAAAACCCCAAATGCATTTATTGAAATAGTAAAACCTAGGTTATTGTTTCCCTGAGTGGGGAAATAATAGAAGACATCTGATACAGAAAAACTACAGTAATCCAATCACATTTGATTTTCACTCACAAAAGATGCCATCGTGACAAATGCTGCAGTGACCAATGCTTCCAAAACCAACTCATCAATTACATGGAACAGTGTGTTGCTACACATTTGTAGAATAAATCAAAAACACATTTGTCATTCAGACCTAGGGGAGACGGGACGGTTGCAACACTTTTTGCATTTCTCTCCTTTACTCAGACTATTTGGACTAGACCAACCAAATTTGTATATATTAAACTTACATCTGTCTGCTAATTACCCATACCATATAAAGATGATTACATATGACATATCATTCACAATATTTATTTGAATGGAAGAAGTCAGATGTTGCAACCGTCCCCAACCCTGGGGACGGTTGCAACATGATCAGGGACAGTTGCAATATGTTAAAAATACATTAAATTTCACTAATTCACTTTTGCTTTTTGTCTCAATGAGCACAGTATTCTGAAAATATGTATTGTTTTACAATAATATTATGGTATTATTAATTTATACAATACTATTATAGTATTTATTTAGTAATATTTATCAAATAAGTTATTGAGTTTTGTTTGTTTATGCGTAGAACATAGGCCTTGAGTCAATGTGCAGATGTTACAGATGTTATACAATCTCCATATTTGAGTGTTAGACAGGAAGAATGGAACAATTTGCAATGCAACAAACTTTTATTGTATCGTGTTTTATGGGGTTGGGGACGGTTGCAACAACTTGTTGTATCAGCCATGACAGAACATCATGTGCTAGCTAGACACACTGACCTTGACACATGCTAACCATGTCACGTAGAAGTCAACAAAACAGTGATTCAAACTAAGTTTTGATTAATTCATACAAAAGGTCGACAGTATGACAAAAATACAGCTCATGAAAAAAATTACTTTAATACCTCCAAAACAAGTTTTTGTCGATAAATGCTCTAAAAGCTTATGTGGAAAGTGTATTCTGTCTTCCTGGTGGGGGGAGGGTCTAACTGAGCATGTGCTGTATGAGTGCCGTCATTCTAGCATGTTTCAGATTGGAGGAATAAGACTTGTTGCAACCGTCCCTTGTTGCAACCGTCCCCAGTCTCCCCTACTTGTGGCTAAAAGGCAGAGCGAGAGAGAACTTCATCCAGCAGAACCTTTCACATCAGAATAGCGGGGAGACATATTTGTTTTGGACAGATCCGTGTCTTAAACATCCTTCCCGAGTCCTGGAGGAAACGGTTGGCGTCACAGGGTCGGCCACACAGTCACTCCAGGGCTCAGTGTGCTGGAGTTTATAACAGGAGAGTCCTTGTGAGACTCTCCTCCTCCTCCTGGCTGGACCTTCCTGTGCCGGGTCAGCAGGTGTGTCATTCTTCGACCATAATGAAAGCCAAAACAAGTAAAAAACAACACGTTTTTGCCTGGATGGCCTTCCATACTCAGCCGCCGCGTCCTCCTTTTACTACAAGACAGAGACAGAGAGACAGACAGAGAGAGAGACAGACAGAGAATCAGGTTTATTGCCAAGTAGGTTTTCACAGACAAGGAATTTGCTTTGGTGATTTGGTGCAACATTAAACAGAGCAAGTACTGTGAGGAACAATTTACAATTTAATAAAATTAATTGTAGGCTATAAATTATTGTATAGAAATTCAAAAATTAAAATAAGCAATTAAAAGATGTGCGTTAATGTGAGACAAATAGAGAGACAGTGAGAAACAGAGAAAACACAAGTTACAGCCAATGTTCCTCCACTCCCCTCATATCATTGATCAGCATGTGCAATACAACAACAACATTATAAGAGAGCTTTTTATTGTAACACACATTTAACTGAAAATTCATTCCTGCACGGGTCTGATTTTCAAGACCCGCTCCCGCCATCCGCACACATAACCCGACCCGACGGCACAACAAGACCCGCAGCCCGACCCGAACCCGCATATCCTATAATAACCAGGATATAAAACGCACGATCCGACCCACATCTTCTTTGTTTCCCCAGAACCGACGCAGCTCGCACTTTGTTCGTACAGGGACCGAATGGCATGTACCAACGGCCCCGGTACCCCATACTCCCGTAGTACCCCCCACAGGATTCCCCGGGGGACACGGGCATAGGCCTTCTCCAAGTCCACAAAGCACATGTAGACTGGATGGGCAAACTCCCATGCGCCCCCCAACAACCCTGCGAGAGGGTAAAGAGCTGGTCCACTGTTCCATGGCCAGGACGGAATCCGCATTGTTCCTTCTGGAGATGAGGTTCGACAATCGGCCGGAGCCTCCTTTCCAGCACCCTGGAATAAACTTTCCCGGGGAGGCTGAGCAGTGTGATACCCCGATAGTTGGAGCACACCCTCCGGTCCCCTTTTTTGAAAATGGGGACCACCACCCCGGTCTGCCACTCCACAGGTACTGTCCCCGACCTCCACGCTACATTGACTAGGCATGTCAGCCACGACAGCCCGACAATGTCCAGAGCCTTCAGCATCTCAGGGCGAATCTCATCCACACCTGGCGCCTTGCCACTGAAGAGCTTTTTGACTACTTCAGTGACCTCTACCAAGGATATGGGTGAGGCTTCCCCCGAGTCTTCAGACTCTGCTTCTTCCACAGCGGACGTACTGGTCGGGTTCAGGAGTTCCTCAAAGTGTTCTTTCCACCGCCCGGCAATATCCTCAGTCTGGGTCAGCAGTTCTCCTCCCCGACTGAGCACAGCCTGAGCCAAGCCCTGCTTTCCCTTCCTGAGTCGCCGGACAGTTTGCCAGAACCTCCTTGAGGCCAACCGAAAGTCCTTCTCCATGGCCTCCCCGAACTCCTCCCACACCCGGGTTTTTGCTTCAGTGACCGCTGAAGCCGCGGTCCTTTTGGCCTCCCGGTACCTGTCTGCTGTTTCAGGAGACCCCTGGGCCAACCAGGCCCAAAAGGCCTCCTTCTTCAGCCTGACGGCTTCCTTCACCGCTGGTGTCCACCAATGGGTTCTTGGGTTGCCGCCACGACAGGCACCGACAGCCTTTTGACCACAGCTCCGAGCTGCAGCCTCTACAATGGAGGCTCTGAACATGGCCCACTTAGGCTCCATGTCTCCAACCTCCCCCGGGATGCACGAGAAGTTCTTCCGGAGGTGGGAGTTAAAGACCTTACGGACAGGGACTTCCACCAGACGTTCCCAGTTCACCCTCACTACACGTTTGGGTTTACCAGGTCTGTCTGGCAGCCTCCCGCGCCATCTGATCCAACTCACCACCAGGTGGTGATCAGTTGACAGCTCTGCTCCTCTCTTCACCCGAGTGTCCAAAACATGCGGCCGCAGATCTGCTGATACGATTACAAAGTCGATCAGCGACCTTTGGCCTGAGGTGGTCCGGTACCAGGTACACTTGTGGACCACCCTATGTTCGAACATGGTGTTTGTCATGGCCAGTCCATGACTAGCACAGAAGTCCAATAACAAAACACCACTCTGGTTCAGATCTGGCAAGCCGTTCATCCCAATCACTCCCCTCCAGGTTTCTCCATCATTGCCCACGTGTGCGTTGACTCCACATTGTCTTTTCAGGCTTGGCCCGGCCGGGCCCCGTGGATCCAGGCCCGGCCACCAGACGCTCGCCGACGAACTCCCCTCCCAGGTCTGGCTCCAGAAGGGTGCCCCGGTTTCCCTTGTCCGGGCGAGGTGACTGTTCTTTCCGGGAGTCTTTTCATGGGGTCTTTGAATCGCTCTTAGTCTGGCCCCTCCCCTGAGACCACTTTGCCTTGGGAGACCCTACCAGGGGCTAACGCCCCGGACAACACAGCTCCCAGGGTCACGGGGGCGCCCAAACCCCCCCCACCATGATAAGGTGCCGATTCTTTGGGGGGGCGGATATACAAATATATAGAAAAAACTACAACATTGTAATATATTTCAGCTTCAAGATTCTTTATGAGAGGTACATTGCAGTTAACACAGTTTTGCTATATAAAGATATAAAGATGATGATTGGAAAATACACATCAATATTCGAAAAAAATACAGTTGACAGTGCATGAAGAGATTTACAAACAATAAATAAACTAAAGGGGAAGGGAAGGGAAGCAAATTATGGTATGTTCAATCTTTACAGGTGTCTTTTTATTCAATGTGTATTCAACAATATAATGTTAAACATTCACGGTGAAAAAGCATTCATCATACAAATATGTCCCTTTTCAACACCATGTGTGTAGTAGTTAGCCATTTCCCATTACTATACATATATTTAACATTAATACATCCAATCTTTATATATATATTTCAAATATCCTATCCTTAACATCCTTTACGATTGTGACCCACAGAGGGATACAGGCCTACTCATTATATAAAGTTTATGCTGGACAGGGTCGCTACCAATATTCTGCCTTATGGATACTGTATGTACTGTATATATATATATATATATACTTAGATCAGTAAGTGCTCATGGTTTCTCTGCTTATATTGTTATAATCTCTAGAGAGTGTTTGTAGCCAAACATGGCTGATACACAGGAAACACTGCAATCTGATAAGTGCAACAGCACAGCTCACGAGACACCTTCCATGTGGACGCTACAGACCCCCGGCCGACCTGCTCACAACGTTGGGTTTTGAGATAAGAGGCACGAGAGTTAACGATTCATCATTTAACCCGAATGGCAAGTTGGCACATGTGACAAATGAAATAAAAGGGCACAAGCATATTCTTAATGTTATAGACAGATGCACACACACACACACACACACACACACACACACACACACACACACACACACACACACACACACACACACACACACACACACACACACACACACACACACACACACGCACACACACGCACACAGAGTGTTAACATCCTGGACACATGACATCCGTTTAAGGCGAGCTTCCGGTTTAAGTCTATCTTCTGTGGTCGCGAGGCGGGCTCAGAGGTACACGATGTTCTCCTCTCCCTCCTCCCCGCCCTGGCCGTCCAGAGCCAGGTAGGCCTGCGGGGTGAGCAGCGGGGTGAGCGAGGCGGAGGAGGGGTAGTCGTCCTCGTACAGCCCCAGCCCCGTGACCCCGGGCCTCCACGACCCCAGAGAGACACGCTCCAAGGGTGGGCTGAGGTCGGCTAGAGAGAGAGAGAGAGAGAGAGAGAGAGAGAGAGAGAGAGAGAGAGAGAGAGAGAGAGAGAGAGAGAGAGAGAGAGAGAGAGTTTATTTAAGCTGGAATAACACTCTTTGACACTAGCCGATCTATCAATACTAATGAGTGTGTGTCAATGGTTAAAAAACCCGAGCACATCCAGTATAAATATCTCTTTTAAGACCCTAGTTGTGCATGGCTTGGTGCATGGTATACACTCTCTTCAGACAAATACACGTATTGTACATACTGTAGGTACTTTGGTTAAGTAAGTGTTTTATTGTCACATGTTCATCATAACACAAGGCCATTCTGAACAGTGAAATCCTTGTGGCATGGCAGACGACAGTATGCAAATAAAAAGCAGGCAAAAACGTATAAATATATGTAAGCGATCACTGAAGATACATAAATAGAAGAGCCATGTAGTTGGTGTTAAATATGAAACCGCTCCGTTCGCTTACTGCCGCCGCCGTTGTCGTCGTGGTGATGGTGGTGCAGCTGCATGGGTCGTGCGGCCACCTCCGCGGTGCCGCGCCCACCGTGGCTGGAGGCCAGTTTGTCGGGCGGCGGTGCTAGCGGTAGCGGTGTTAGCGGTGTTAGCGGCGGCGGCGGCGGCGGCGGCTGGGGCTGCTGCTGCTGCTGCTGCTTGGCGTGCGCCTGGCTGAACAGCGTGTTGAGGCTGTTGCAGAGGCTGGGGCTGTGGGCGGGGCTCCGCAGCGGGTGACTCTGATGCTGGTTGTTGTTGTTGTTGTGGTGCTGGTGCTGGTGGTGGTGGCGGTGGAGCAGGGGGTGGTAGTGGGGGTGGTGCTGCTGGTTGTTCTGCTGAAGGGAGGGCGGGTGTGGCTGGAGCGGCAGGGGGGACGGGGCCGCCTGGTTCTCCCGCGTGGAGCAGCTGCCGTCCAGGCTGCCGAAGCGACTGTGGGCCGGCGCCTGGAGAGGAAGAGGAGAGGAAGATTAGAGGAAGATGAAGATGAAGGAAAATGAAGATATAAGGGGAAGATGTGAGGAAGAGGAAGAGGCGGGTGCCCCACAGTAGAGACACGCACCTGCCCGCATTCTGCGGAGCCGCTCGGCCTGGGACAGGTGGGCTCTTCCCACTTGCATAGGCTCCTCCCCCAGGAAAACCCCTGGTGACGGAGCCAGGACCGTGGGCGGCGGAGAAAAACGAGCCGCTCCTTGCCGGCGCCGTCCCCGCAGGCGGTTGTCCAGCTTGATGGCGAGGGAAGCCAGAGCCTTAAAATCCCCTGGCTCGTCTCGAGTGGCTATTTCGTCCTGCAGTTGCTCCGTAAGGCCATTTAAAAAAATGCCCCGTAGCGCCGAGTCGTCCCACCCAGCGTCAGCTGCTAATGTCTTGAACTCCACCGAGTAATCGGCTACGCTGCGGGCTCCCTGGCGGATGTTGGCCAACCGTTTGGATGCGTCTCCCCAATGATCGGGGTGATCAAACACATCCTTTAATTCCAAAATAAAATCGTCGAAGGTGAGGGGGTCCCGGGACTGGTGGGAGTGGACCGCCTCGGCCCACGCCAGGGCCCTGCCTCTCAACAAGCCGATCACATATCGAACTTTTGCTGGATCGGTGGAGAAGGTCTGCGGTCGCTGGAGGAACACAAGGGAACACTGGAGCACGAACCCTCTGCATTTATTCCCCTCCCCGGAGAAGGGTTCCGGGTCCGGAGCGTAGGACTCCCGGAAAGCTGGTGTTACCGGGGACGGAGCCGAGGGGTCTGGCTGGGATGCGGAGACTGGCGGAATGAGGTACGTAGTGAGCATGGCTACCTGGTTGTTTAGTTGGCTGACTTGTTGCATCAACGTCTGGTTGTCAGCAGCTAAGCTCCGGAGGATTCGGTCGTGCTGCCCCACGAATTCGCCCTGGCTGGCGAGCGCTCTCCGGAGCGAGGCTGCCTCCGAATCCGGGCTCGCTGGGTCCATCGTGGCCAGATCGTTCTGTCACGATCGTTCAAGGTTTTTGGACCCAAGTGCAGAGTCGGACACGGAGTGCAGGAAATAACAGGTTTATTTAGCGTAGTGGGGGGAAAATCAGGATCGGCTGGAGTGAAGGCAGGGGGGTAGCCGAGGAGCCCGATGGGAGGTGCGGCTCGGGAGGCGAGCCGGGTGGTGAGCAGGCAGGTAGACAGGCAGGCCGGCAGGCAGACAGGCAGGAGAGAGTAGCGGGCTGACGACTGGATGGAGGATTGATCCTGAGACAGAGGAAGACAGATCAACACGGGGATAACTAGGAATTAGAATCAAATATCCTAGAAGCCTGAAGCGAAGAATACCACTGAAGTTGAATCAACGATCTGGCGATGAGAGAGGTGAAAACCGGTGTTTAAGTACTGGTGGCGACGAGTTGATGAATCGCAGGTGTGCAGGGTAGACCAGGTGAGCTTGATGAGCCGGGGGAGGAGCCGGAACCAGGAACCACGCCCACACAGACAGTTAAAGGTACATGCACCTATAAAGGCATGGCCGAAACCATGACATATGCACTTATGTCGAAATATAGTTTACTTACTGGAGCAGTAGAAATGTGACTGATTAAATGCCAGATGTGTTCATAGGCACTTGATTTTAAGAAGGGGGATGTAGTATTCTTATAGCCAATCACACGACAGTTGATCTGCCAGGATATGACGTGTAGATCGGGTACCGGATGTAGCATGATGGATGTGATGCCCGGAGGTGGAAATTAATAAATGGACTTACCTTATTACACTGGTTTCATAGATTTAATAATCAGATAGAAACAGTGAATATTACAGCTTATGCTGACTTTGTGATCATGCAAGATTTTTTTCATGTACAATGAAATCACTTTAAAATGTGAACAAAGTGTCCCCATGTCATTCAGATTAATTTGACTTAATGCTGTTGGGAATTGTTTGTTTGTTATACTTTCTACGCTCAAGACCAATTCAACACATTTAAAATGGAACACACCATCCATCAACAATGTAATGTGTTTTATTTTAACAAGTAAAGCCTTCTGCCACCACACTGAAGGTGAACCCTGTGCGTCGTGTGGTAACTGTTGTGATGTATAACAGTGTTTTTCAACCTTTTTTGAGCCAAGGCACATTTTCCTTTACATTAAAAAGAATCGTGCAGCACAACACCAACCATAAATGTTACAAAATGACTCACTGTAGACTAATAGCGACACCTCTCACACCATCACTCATTCTATTGTCTTCCATTAACAAGGTGATTACTGCTCTACCTGCTGCACGACTACTGGTGTTCAAGTCGACCTTTCTATCAATGAAGTCGTCGATGACGTCATCACACACACACACACACACACACAACACGCAGACAGAAGGTGTACAAAAAATAAATTAACAGCTTATTATATTAACATTCAAAATGCCTCATTCGGTGTCAGCAATTATATTAAATTCGTTTGACAACTCAACATGTGCAATCCACGCACAACAACATTATAAGAGAGGTTTTTTTTATTGTAACATTTAACTGAACATTCATTCCTGCACGGGTCTGATTTTCCCGCCATCCCCACATAATAAAACCCGACCCGACGGCACAAGACCCGCAGCCCGACCCGAACCCGCATAATGTTATAATAACTAGGATATAGCGTCATCCTCTACGGCTCACCCAACAAAACCCTCAATAAACTTCAATACGCCCACAACTCCGCTCAGATACACCTAGTAACCCCGCCCCCTTCAAATCAACACCCACCTCTTCAAACTCGCATTCACCTGTCAATCATCCTCCATCTCACTGACTCTAGTTTTAAAAATGTTTCGTCTCATACTTGTAGTTCATTTTATTTTATTGTTATCATCTTGCCATGTTTTTTCTTTACTGTACTTATCAAATTATTTTATTGTGTGTGAAGCGACTTTGGGTACCCAGAAAAGCGCTATATAAATTAAATGTATTATTATTATTATTATTATTATTATTATTATTATAACTCAACGATGGCAAATTATTTGCAGTAAATAAATAATATTTTTTGGACGAATTAAGTGAAATTGGACAATTTCCCGCCACGGCACACCTGAAGATTCAATGTCCATATATGGAGTTGTGATCACGTGTCGTGTCGTCACGTGGCTGACCAACCGTAATTAAGTTATTAACGTTAAAAGTGAGCCTATAAGAGCAGAGAGAGAGAGAGTCTCAGTTATTACAACACTGAGCCAGTAGAGAGAGTGTCTTAGTTATTAATACACTGAGCGGCTTTCTGAACAGCTTTCTTAAACGCGTCGTTGTTGAATTCAGCGTCATGGATGGTGAGTACTCTGCTTTATGGACACTTTAATAGTTGTGATAGTGATAGTTACATGTTTTTTGTGTTACATTTCTCCAGTTTACAATCGTTCTGTTCTGTCTTGTTGGGAAATACGTAAAAAATAACGAACACACGTAACAAATGTAACATAGGACTAGAAGTGCTATGTTCTAGTTAATAATTAATAATAATAATAATTATTATTATTATTATTAATGATTAAACACACACCAAACAAATGTAACATAGGACTAGAAGTGCTATGTTCTAGTTAATGATTAATAATAATAATAATTATTATTATTATTATTATAAATGATTAAGCACACACCAAAGAAATGTAACATAGGACTAGAAGTGCTATGTTCTAGTTCATAATTAATAATAATAATAATAATAATAATAATTATTATTATTATTATTAATTATTAAACACACACCAAACAAATGTAACATAGGACTAGAAGTGCTATGTTCTAGTTAATGATTAAACACACACCAAACAAATTAAACGTCATTATAGTCATGGAAAGCTGAGACACTAATGTCATTCTTGTCCTCTCTCTCTCTCTCCCAGAGATCACGGTGTCCAGAGGAGACTGTTTACAGTCCTCCTCTCACTCCCTCCTGGTGGAAGACGTCCTGCAGGAAGGAATCCATGGGATGGTGATCAAATGTGTTAAAGGCAGAGGGGAAAGGGTGGCTGTTAAACTGATCGAAAGCCACCCGCGTATGATTCGCTCAACTGAGAAGGAGGTAAAACAAATCATATGAATTAGTTCATGAATAATGTTACTCCAAAAATAACTTTCCCATTTTAATTGTGTATGTTTCTTATCCGCGGGGTCTCCTTACGGAGTAAAAGAACCCCAATTAAAAAAAACATGTGAAGATCGCCTCTCCTGTCCACATCCCTGACCAAGATGTGGACGTACAACCTCGAGCTGTTGGTCCCCGGGCGCCGTCGAGATGGCTGCCCACTGCTCCTGGCTGCCCCTAGAGGGGCAGCAGGATGGGTTAAATGCAGAGGACACATTTCCACGGGCCACCCTCCCTGCATGCGCGTGTGTGTGTTTAGCGGCCGCCACTTCCCGCTGTGTGTTGTGTGACCAATATGTGTGGACCAATAAAGATCTTCATCTTCATCATTACATGTTTTTTCCATTATATTATGTTATATTTTACAATGTAAAAAAGCTCTTTAACCTGCTTTTATTTTGTTCTTTTATTTTAAATGAAGGACTTAAGGACCATGCAGTGTCCCATCATTTCAATCGTTGTGCGAGGGGAATGTATCCCGCCCACCTTCTTGGACCTGTTGAAGAGGATGCTCGAGCAGGATCCCAACCAGCGCATCACACAACGTGAAGTGATGAAGCATCCCTTCTTCTGCCAGGAGAGCCAGGACCAGCCCAGCAGCAGCTCCCCAGTGCTGCAGTCGCCCAGTGTGGACCGTGGCTCCGGTGAGGACTTCCTCAACAGTGGCTCCGGTGAGGTCTTCCTCAACAGTGGCTCTGGTGAGGACTTCCTCAACAGTGGCTCCGGTGTGGACCACCTCAACAGTGTCTCCGGTGAGGACCACCTCAACAGTGTCTCCGGTGAGGACTTCCTCAACAGTGTCTCCGGTGAGGACTTCCTCAACAGTGGCTCCGGTGTGGACCACCCCAACAGTGTCTCCGGTGTGGACCACCCCAACAGTGTCTCCAGTGAGGACTCCTTCAAAAGTTTCTCCAGTGAGGACTTCTTCAAAAGTTTCTCCAGTGAGGACTACCCCAACCTGGATGCCATGGGTAATGAGCTCATATCGAAAGCTCATGTCAAGAATTGAACATGCGTGTCTTTTTCTCAATTGATGGTGGCGGTGTTGAGACACAAATCTCATTGTTGTCCTCTCTCTCCCAGGTACGGACTTCTCTATGTCCAGAGGAGACGTGTCAGCCTCTTATTCCCTCCAGGTGGAGGATCCAGATCGGATGAGGTCGGCTGAGAACAAGGTAAAACAAAACGTGAATTTGTATCATTATACGCGTCTGTCTGTCAGCTTGTCTTACTGTATTCATGGGTCGATATAACTGAACTAAAACAGAGGCTCCTTTTCATTCATCACAGGCTAATAAGGAGGTGGACGAAGAGGACACGTGGCCCCAGCCTGACCGGCCCCCTTTTTTGTCACTGGAGAAGGCTGTCCAAGTAGGTGTTGATCCATTAACGTTGTGGACTTAAATGAAGCGACCATGTTGTTTGCCATCATCTCAATGGTTTCACTTTTCACCCCAAGGCAGGAAATGTGCGAGGGGAACCAATCCCGCCCAGCTTCTTGGACCTGTTGAAGTGGATGCTCGAGCAGGATCCCAACCAGCGCATCACACCACGTAAAGTGCTGAAGCATCCCTTCTTCTGCCAGGAGAGCCAGGACCAGCCCAGCAGCACCTCCCCAGTGCTGCAGTCGCCCAGTGTGGACCGTGGCTCCCGTGAGGACTTCCTCAACAGTGGCTCCGGTGAGGACTTCCTCAACAGTGGCTCCGGTGTGGACCACCCCAACAGTGTCTCCAGTGAGGACTTCTTCAAAAGTGTCTCCAGTGAGGACTACCCCAACCTGGATGCCATGGGTAATAAGCTCATATCGAAAGCTCATGTCAAGAATTGAACATGCGTGTCTTTTTCTCAATTGATGGTGGCGGTGTTGAGACACAAATCTCATTGTTGTCCTCTCTCTCCCAGGTATGGACTTCTCTATGTCCAGAGGAGACATGTCAGCCTCTTATTCCCTCCAGGTGGAGGATCCAGATTGGATGAGGTCGGCTGAGAACAAGGTAAAACAAAACGTGAATTTGTGAATTAGGCACCTTTCTTCACGCTGGACGAGGTTGTCCAAGTAGGTGTTGATCCATTAACGTTGTGGACTTAAATGAAGCGACCATGTTGTTTGCCATCATCTCAATGGTTTCACTTTTCACCCCAAGGCAGGAAATGTGCGAGGGGAACCAATCCCGCCCAGCTTCTTGGACCTGTTGAAGTGGATGCTCAAGCTGGATCTCAACCAGCGCATCACACCACGTAAAGTGCTGAAGCATCCCTTCTTCTGCCAGGAGAGCCAGGACCAGCCCAGCAGCACCTCCCCAGTGCTGCAGTCGCCCAGTGTGGACCGTGGCTCCCGTGAGGACTTCCTCAACAGTGGCTCCGGTGAGGACTTCCTCAACAGTGGCTCCGGTGTGGACCACCCCAACAGTGTCTCCAGTGAGGACTTCTTCAAAAGTGTCTCCAGTGAGGACTACCCCAACCTGGATGCCATGGGTAATAAGCTCATATCGAAAGCTCATGTCAAGAATTGAACATGCGTGTCTTTTTCTCAATTGATGGTGGCGGTGTTGAGACACAAATCTCATTGTTGTCCTCTCTCTCCCAGGTATGGACTTCTCTATGTCCAGAGGAGACATGTCAGCCTCTTATTCCCTCCAGGTGGAGGATCCAGATTGGATGAGGTCGGCTGAGAACAAGGTAAAACAAAACGTGAATTTGTGAATTAGGCACCTTTCTTCACGCTGGACGAGGTTGTCCAAGTAGGTGTTGATCCATTAACGTTGTGGACTTAAATGAAGCGACCATGTTGTTTGCCATCATCTCAATGGTTTCACTTTTCACCCCAAGGCAGGAAATGTGCGAGGGGAACCAATCCCGCCCAGCTTCTTGGACCTGTTGAAGTGGATGCTCAAGCTGGATCTCAACCAGCGCATCACACCACGTAAAGTGCTGAAGCATCCCTTCTTCTGCCAGGAGAGCCAGGACCAGCCCAGCAGCACCTCCCCAGTGCTGCAGTCGCCCAGTGTGGACCGTGGCTCCCGTGAGGACTTCCTCAACAGTGGCTCCGGTTTCACTTTTCACCCCAAGGCAGGAAATGTGCGAGGGGAACCAATCTCGGCCGGCTTGTTGGACCTGTTCAATTGGATGCTCGAGGTGTATCACGACGAGCGCATCATCTGCCAGGAGAGCCAGGACCAACCCAGCAGCAGCTCCAGTGAATCCAGGTATGCTCACTTTCTGGGGCTTGTGTACCGTTTTATTGTGTTTTAATCAAGATTGCTGAATTATTTGAGTTGAATGAAACATATTTTCTCTTGATCTTTGATTTTGCAGCACGGATACTGTGGTACACAAGAAGAAGCAGAGCAGAGTCAGAAGGTTCTTCAAGTCGGTGCAGAGAAACTTCAGCCGCTTCTTCTGCTGCCACTGCAGCACCGCCGAAGACTAATTCCCCATGGATGTCGTGCAACGACCAGCAGGACGCCAACTACCCCCGCCCCACCCCCCCCCAGCACACTATACACTCTCTACACACTCTATACACTCACTATACACTCACTATACACTCACTATACACTCACTATACACTCTCTACACACTCTATACACTCACTATACACTCTCTATACACTCTACACTCTATACACTCACTATACACTCACTATACACGCTCTATACACTCACCACACATTCTCTATACACTCACTATACATTCTCTATACTCTCACTACACACCCCCCCGCCACCACTGCAGCACCGATGACTAATTCCCACATGGATGTTGTGCAACGACCAGCAGGACATCAACTCCAAGGTTTCTTCCTCCTCAAGGGAGTTTTTCCTCGCCATAGTCGCCCGCGGCTCCGTCCCTCGCACCAGATCAGTTTGTTGGGCCCCAAACTAATCTGGTGTCATGCCCCGTTTACATGACATTTAAATAAATACCCTTTTGCAAAGCTTTTGCATTCATTCCTTGGCTTGCTCCCTTAATCTGTGGCAAACATGAATTAACACATGCACTGTTGATTTAATTTTCATTGCTAAAGGGAGGGCGGGTGTGGCTGGAGCGGCAGGGGGGACGGGGCCGCCTGGTTCTCCCGCGTGGAGCAGCTGCCGTCCAGGCTGCCGAAGCGACTGTGGGCCGGCGCCTGGAGAGGAAGAGGAGAGGAAGATTAGAGGAAGATGAAGATGAAGGAAAATGAAGATATAAGGGGAAGATGTGAGGAAGAGGAAGAGGAGGGGAAGAAGAGAGGAAGATGAGAGGAAGGAAGAGGAAGATGAAGATATAAGAGGAAGAGGAAGATGTGAGGAAGAGGAAGATGAGAGGAAGATGAAGGAACATGGCTCCAGTATTTAACCAGCACAAATAGCAGCACATATGTTATCCACCATTATATTTAGCAGCATTTGCTATAGTACAGCTGCATCCAACATGTTTGTCTGAGCATGGTGGTTGTAACTTTTCTTTGAATTTGGTTATGGTTAGCTTTTCTTTGTTTCTGATTCCCATTCACTCCTTTCCCATCCCTCTCTCTCTCTCTCTCTCTCTCTCTCTCTCTCTGCTTTATTTCACTGTCACTCGTCCGCCCTGTCTGTGTGTTTCTCCCGTGTCTACCTGGTATCCATCCAATGGGATCATGACCGGCAGGCTGCTCTGCCGGCTGTGCTTCCAGCTCTGGAGCAGCCGCTGCTGGGCGTCCACCCTCTCCTTCTCCCGCTCCACGCTGCGCTGGCCCTCCCACAGCCGGTCCACGTTCTGCTGGTACTCCAGCAGCTGGGCGTCCAGCTCCTTGCGCTCGCAGCGCAGCCGCTCCGCCTCTAGGAGGCACTGCCGCTCTCGCTGCTGCAGCAGCAGCTCCTGGTGGCTCTGGATGGGAGGAAGAGGGAAGTCAAGACACAACTCATGATGATGTCAGTGGTATGAGCCACCTGCAGTGACCAGCACAGAGTCAATGCTGCATGAACCCACAATTCAACATGGTTGATGACAGCAGGGTAGTAGGGTAGGGTAGTCTTCACTTTACCAGTAGATGTCCTCTGTGGAATGTGTGTGTGTGTGTGTGTGGTTGCTGGCTGGTTTGTGCAGCCTCACCTGGCCCTAGAGGTGATTAGTCTGTGGATGGGTGGGGCTGCACACCTGCGGAACATGGCCTGATCAAGGCCCACTGGTTCAACCAGCCGTCACCACACACACACTCTCAAGTGAGCGCTGGCATGCTAGCTTGTTACCACCTGCTCTGTCATTCATGCTGCTATAATCACATATGTTATGCTATTATAGCGTAACATAGCATAGCGTAGCATACCTGTTGCTTCTCCCGGGCCAGGCACTCTCGGTCCCACATCTGCTGCTCCTGCTTCAGCCTGGCGTGCTGCTTGTGCACCCCGTCCACCTCCTCTCTCCTCCTGTCTCCTCGCCCCGGCTCCTCCTTCCTCTCTGCATCCTCCCTCCTCCTCCATCTCCAGACTCCTCTGTTTCTCCTGGTCCTAAACATAACATTTAAGTGTAGTATAGGTGTATAGTATAGTATAAAACAGTATAGTATAGTATAAAATAGTATAATAATACGGTGATACGCTTAGGTTGGGCATTTATAGGCTGATGATGATGATGATGATGTGTGTACCAGGTTGTTGAGTAGAGCATTGCGTGGTTGTGGCCGTTGGTCCTTCCACGAGGAGGAGTTTCTGGACTTCGTAGTAACTGTCTTGGAGTGCAACGACTGCCTGCGAACACCAGGGGGAGACAGAAACTCACACCACTGGACTGGTGGTTCCGCGGTTGGTGGAGCAAAGAGAGAGGCCAGAAATTCCCTCGCGACCAACACTGAGATGGACTAAAGATCCATCAATGTTGTCATGGACTTGAATTAACTAATGTTAATGTTTTCTTAATAGTATCAATTAAAAACCCTGGGAAGGTCACGGACAACCCCCATGGATAAAGTCCAAGCTATGGAGTCAAATTGGATAATAATACGTGTATTATGTTTATCTTCCCTTCGGCCGACCACTCACCTGCAGACTGTAGAGCAGCTGCGTTCAGACTTTGGATGCTCTCCGCCACCTGCAGGACACACATCGTCAATACACACAACCCACCGGACGTGACGCGTAACGTTTGAAACAAATAAAAACATCTAGAAGGGACCACAGTGGAGCGAACCGTTGCTTGTGTGCCATTGGCGTCTCCCCTTGTCTCCGCGGGAGAGTTGCCACCAGTAGTCCGTCAGGCCCCGCCCACTCGCCGTCGGACACCAGGGAGGTGGAGCTCACACTGAGCGTGCTCAGATAGTCCCGCTATCGTGACAAGTAACGAGAGCACAAAGAAACTCAATGAGGTCGCTAAATGGGTTTGGTTATCATTCTTACGTTTTATTTTATTGATTTTTAAATACTTGAAAACTAAGCTCCATTGCATTTTCTTATACCCCTTGACCACTTGCTTATTGGTCAAATATGCTGGTCAAATATAATCGTCATACGTTCGGAGGGGGACTCCTGGATGCTGCCGTGGCTGTTGTAGCTGCAGTTCTCGGCGGCCGGGCCAGAGAACGCCTCTCCAGCCTGCAGGATAGACAACAGCCTCTCCGCTGTGGAACACACACAAGCAAACCTTATTAGAGGAGTTCACCAAATACACATTCATTCTTATGTTCAGTATTGACGACAACCACTCATTTGATCTCACTATTAAGGCAGAATTATTTTAGCTTTTAATCTGAGTGAGATTTGCTAACCGGTTTGATTTGGATATATTGCTTTTTAATACGTTTATTTTCTTTCGACTTTTATTGACATTTGCCCTTCTCAGTTGGGAAATAAACATGTACACTGTACTTCATATTCAATCTTTGTGTGTTTCTTCAAAGTCCAACGACCAAGGACATAGCTCTCAAGTGAATAAATTACTTAGATACTAAGCTGTCAGTTAGTACAAAGATATAAGTTACTAAGATATAATTGTTGCGTTACTGTCACTTTCCTAACTGAACAAACTATTTAAGTAACTAACTAACGAGCTCCACCCTCTTCACCTTCTTTTCACAGCAGGCTGTCAGAAGCGTGGACGCCTGCCTCGGTGTTTCTGCGTCGGTCTCGGGTGTTGCCAGCAGGTGGCGCTGTAGCACCGGTTCTCCGGAGCCCAGCGATAACTCCGTAAGCTCGGCGTAGAGCTGCAACTTCTCTTCTAGGCTGCTGCATATCTGCTGGTCCTGGCTCAGGAAGAGGTCTCTGCAGCGACACATTTCAACACATTTGAAAAGTTGTATATTCCATGTTGTGTGGAAATTGAAAAATTTACATTGAAATTGAAAATGAATGAAATTGAAAATGTAAATTGGAAATTTGAAACTTTTTATTTAAATTGAAAATTGAAATTGAAATTGAAATAAATGGAAGGGAAGCATTTGTTCAGTGGATGAACAGCAAGGATGTTGGATGATTCACAGCAGGTTGATGTTTTAATTGACCTTGTAACTTTTGGATCTTCTGAACTCTGGCGTCAGACGCTCGCCTGGCCTCCTCTGACTCAGTGCTGCGTTCCTCCTCCTCCTCTTCCTCAGGACAGCTGAGAGACAGAGAGAGAGAGAGAGACAGAGAGAGAGAGAGAAGGTGGTCAGCGGTGGAATAGAAATAGACAGATCAAGCACACACACACACACACACACACACACACACACACACACACACACACACACACACACACACACACACACTCACACACACACACACACACACACACACACACACGTGCACTGGACACACACGTGCACGGCCCACCTCTCCACGGCGTGGCGTATGTGTCGCATCCACGCGTTCCTCTCCTCTCTGGTCGCCGTGTGAACCTCGTACATCTCCGGCCCCACCGAGGAGGCGGAGATCAGGAACATCCCTCGCTCCTCATTGGCTACTTCCCGGACGATGAGCTTCTGCAGGGGGATGACGGGCGGCTTCTGGTCCTATCACGTGGAGCGGAAACAAACCAAGATTCAGATTTCCGGGGGAAATTGCCACTCAAGTGCTCAGCTCAAAATAATACAATGGAACACATTTAAGTACATTTAGCTGAGTATGTTTTTAAGAAAACAACAAAGCGTATGGTATTAAAATATAAATAAAATAAAAAAATGGATGTACAACATTTGCATATATTTAAAAAAGTGTGGGAATGTCTATAAGGTATGCATAGTGTATACATATACATATACATAGTGTATACACGTGTCTGTGTACATTGCTGTGTCACTGAAACACGTAGGTCCGCACGTACTGGAGGTATAACACTGCTTTTTAACTACTCTTCAACGGCCTACTGTACACAACCCATTCATCATCTGGGGAGCCGTGGAGCCCAAACGCTTAAGAGAGTAGAACCCTTCCGACGGCACGGGGAACATACCACCGCCGCGAACACGAAGCGCTGGTCCTTCTCCTGCAGGAAGACCAGAACGTCCGTGAGCAGGAGAGCCAGCGTGTCTGTGGAGAGATGGCCGTGTGAGAGAGAGAGAGAGAGAGAGACAGAGAGAGACAGCGAGAGAGAGAGAGAGAGAGAGAGACAGATAAATTGAGTGAAATATTTGAGATAAATTACAAATATTGCCCACCATGCCAAATCCTGGCACACCGTGGTTCCACTTTTTCCACACCGACACTCAATTTATTAGCAGGACACACACACTGGACATGGTATACATTCATAACATTCTCCCTCTCCCTCTCTCCCTCTCTCTGTCTAATCCCCCCCTCTCTCTCTTTCTTTCTTTCTCTCCCTCCTCCCTCTCTACTCTCCCTCCCACCCTCCCCACCCCTTCTCCTGCTCTCTCCATCCCCCTCTTCCCCCCGACGCCCCTCTGTCTATTCATCCCTCCTTGCACCCTCCCTCCCCCCTTTCCCTCTCCCCCTCCCTCCCCCTCCCTCTCTCCCCCTCCTCCCCCCCTCCCTCCCCCCTCCTCCTCCCCCTCCCCTCCCTCTTCCCCTCTCTCCCTCCCTCTCCCCCTCCCTCCCCCCCTCCCTCCCTCCCTCCTCCCTCTCTCCCCCTCCTCCCCCCCCCTCCCTCCTCCCTCCCCTCCTCCCCTCCTCCCCCCCTCCCTCCCGGCTCACCTTTCAGCCGGCCCGTGGCGGTCTTCCAGTAGACCAGGCCCTTGTGCTGCAGGACCCGCTGGGGGCGGGCCAGGTCCTGCTTGCGGAACACCTTGTCGTTCTTCAGCTTGGCCAGGCTCTTGTTCTCCAGGCGGCCCAGCACCTCCTGCAGCTCCTGACCCTTCTCGTAGCGACTCACGCTCACGTCCACCGCCGTGATGATGTCACGCACCTGGCTGAGCGCCCGCGACAGGTCCACGTGGTCCTCACTGCCCTCTGTGTGTGTGTGTGTGTGTGTGGGGGGGGGGGGTTATTATAGTAGTAATCTCGTACATATTTTTATATATATATATTTTCTTTTTATATATATAGGCTATATATATATTTTTTTTTATATTTTATATTTTTCTTAGGCTTAGTAAATTTTATAATAGTATTTGAAAATGTGTAATTTCATTTGTTATTATTCTATTGTTTATTTCTCTATTGTTATTGTTCTATGGCTATGCAACCTCTGTCACAAGAAATAATATTATCTTATCTTAGGAATGATCACATGACAAATACATGCACACAGCCATGCATGCTGTGTGCGCACACACACACACACACACACACACACACACACACACACACACACACACACACACACACACACACACACACACACACACACACACACACACAGGCAGACAGACACACACACTTGCGCACGCATGAACACACACGCGCACACACACACACTCACACACACACACACAAACAAACACACACATACATACATACACAGAGACACACATAGCCACGCGCACGCACACATGCACGCACAAACAAACACACATGCATACACGGAGACACACAGACACAGACACACACACACACACACATGTACACACACATGTACACACAGGTACATGCATGGACAGACAGCCAGACAGGCACGGGGGGGGGGCCTACCCTGTGTGTACTGCAGTATGCGCTCCAGCAGTACGGGGTACTTGGTGATGCGTTGGGTGACCAGCAGGATGAACTCTGGCACCTCCCTGCGCTTCACCAGAGACTTGTTGCTCTGTTGCTGGGAGGGCGGAACACAGAGCGGTTAGCGTGTTAGCAGCCTTTCAAACCAGGGAAAGAGACAACACCGGTGCCAACGACCATATCCAAAATCCAAGACGATATCTTAGCCTCGCGTCATGATATCGATAAATGATTGATATCTACATACTGTATATATTGCCCAGCCCTAAATGTCAGACTCAGACTCCTAAACACCCTGCTTCCTTCCACCACATGTATTGTATGTTTTTTCTTTTGTGTTGAGAAACGTGAGAAACACCATTTTCTTCTTGCATACTGTGTAATATGAATGAATGACAATAAACAAACTTGAACTAACTGTGAGACAGCGGGTTAGGGTTTCGGGTTAGCGGACTTACTTTGATGAAGAGCTGGAACTTCTTGTTCTGCTGCTGCAGCTCTTTGAAGAGGCTGACGGCCTCTGTGTGGTGGCTGCAGAAGTCTCCGTACAACTGCTTCATCTTCTCCGCATTCTCGCCCGAGAACTGAGGAGGACGACAGGTATCCAGTTTGTTATCTGGGAAATCCTAAAACTGCCTTTTAAATGTGTGATCTTTGTGTGTGTGTGTGTGTGTGTGTGTGTGTGTGTGTGTGTGTTAAATGTATCTGTGTTGTTGTGTTGTCGTCTTGGCCAGGTCTCTCAAAATGGAGATTTTAAATAAGTCATTACCTGGTTCAATAAAGGTTTGATAAAAAATAATTAGTTTAATAGTACTTAGCATTGCTTACCATATTGTGTGTTCTTAGATGTTGGTAATGAACTCAGAATGGCACGTCTGCTCTTATCTCAGCTATTATGCAGGCAACTTAGCAATTATGAAACTCGTTCTATTAACCTTATCTATAACCTTGCAACTATGAATGCTTGAAACCAGCTTTGTTCTTTTCTTTTTGTACCACAGCGATATATTGCAGTCTCCTTCAAAAAATTTACTTCTTGTAAGTCGCTTTGGATAAAAGCGTCTGCCAAATGCCCTAAATGTAAATGTTGAAGACAACTCGGAACTCGTGAAAAAGTGAGCTCTGACTTGTTGAAAATTAATCGAACGTTTGCCCAATTCAGAATTACAGGCAGCAATTTCGGGCGCCATTGTTTCAGAACTTTGGTTGACACACATCCACGACATGCGGTACATTGACGTGCGTTCAGCGCCGCGTCATCCATCTCTTATGGGCGCTCTGAGCTGACCTGCTGCAGCAGTATGTCCCCCATGCGCTGCAGCAGGTAGTCGCGGGGCTGGCGGGCCTGGGCGCTGGCCTGCCGGCGTTCCTGCAGCGCACCGAAGAGGCCGCGGTGGAACAGCAGCAGGGGGTCCAGGCAGGGGAAGAGCCGGGCCACGCAGTCGACGTCCAGCTGCAGCTCCTCCAGCATGCCCCGCCGGAACACCTCCGCCATGACGCTCAGGGTCTGGATGTGGTGCAGCTCCGTCTGCATCAGCTCTGTGGCGGCAGAGGCACCCGGATCACGTGCTTATAGTACTACTACTACTACTACTACTACTACTACTACTACTACTACTACTACTAGTACTACTAGTACTACTAGTTAACCGTGATGGGGAAGTTCACCACCACAGGATGGGACATCATGGTGTTGCAACAGGATGTACAGGATAGTAATAATAATAAATTGAGAGATATAAAAACATTTTCTCTATATAAATATAGATCAAATGAATAAATGTTAGATATAAATTAAATATTAATGCAAATGAAAATAACACAATTATGTTTATATACTGTATGTTCATATATACACACCATAATATGTATATCATTATTCTTGTATATATCTAACACACAGAGAGCCTGATATACACATTCATAGACAGAGTGATAAATAATGAACACAGGACTTTATACCAAAGACTGATATCTAAAACATATACATCCATCCATCTGCATTCATATATACATATACGGTATATGTATATACAGTATATATACATACACACAGAGTTGAATGTGTGCTAATGTAAACTTTATGGTGGTAGTGCATCACGTGCTTGGCTCGTTCAAACCACATTTCCTGGCTGCAGCCATCGTGACGATTGTGATTAAAATAGTTATGAGACACAACGGACACACTGAGTCAGGCTCGTGTCAAACAGCGTCGCCTTGATCGCCGACAGCGGCGTGCTGGGATCACTAATCTGAGTGCAATGCATGAGAGTTTCTCTCCAGCTTAGCGCCAGGTGACCCACTCTCCGAGGAAGGATCCCTTGTTCTGGGGCCGTCGGCGATGCGATCAAACACAAAGCCTGACACGTGTTGGGGGATACTGGGAGACTTTAAATGATCCCGCCCAACTACGCCTTAGTACTGTTCCAAACAACACTCTGAGAATGAGGGACGTGGAGACACAGGGGGCATGAGGGAGAATCAAACATTTTGAGGTATGTACTGTATGTGTTTTAGGGTCAATCCTCAAAAGCTTAAAGGATAGCTTAAAGGGGCACAGCTCAGCACAGATGAACACCCCCACACACACACACGTACACACACACACACACACACACACGTACACACACACGTACACACACACACCGTCTCACCGTAGATGACATCCTGCCGCTTGACGGTGCGCTTGTCGTGCCGCCGGCAGAACTCGAGGCTCACCGCCAGACTCCAGGACTCCGCCTGCAGGCCCAGCAGGTCAGGTGACAGGTCGCTGAGCAGGGGTGAGTCCACCGGTTCTTCAAACAAAACCAAAAAAATAAACCACGACATCCCCATCACATCAAGCCTTGTGGACAGCAAAACGATGCCTCAGATCTTTCGCCTCTAAGCCCCGTTACTGGTGACACGTACTCCAGCGTCACGTGCCTTCCTCCAATTGTTACGATGGGGCTAGCGTTCGATGAGGAACGCGAGCATTAACTGACCACTTTTGCCTCATAAACGATGACATCATTACATTGATTGCATTGATTTTGGCTTCACAACGGAGCACAACTGGGAGTTCATGAGGAGCTGTTTTTTTCAGCGGAGACACACCGGGGTTATTATACGTGATTCACGGTGAACGGCCTCACCTTCTGTGGCGGAGGTGGAGGTGGTGGTGGTGGTGGTGGTGGTGGTGGTGGTCGAGGGGGTGGTGGTGGCGGGGGGGTCGGTGGTGGACGGCGGTGCGGGCGTGGTCTGCATGGTCTCCTCACACAGAGCGCTCCGGACCAGAGGAGCCACTAAGCCCTCGCCGTCCACAACCACTATGTCACTCAGACGCCGGCTGGCGGAAAACAAGAAGAACATTTGATTTGGCTTTTAAATAATACATACATGGCCACACGCATGCATGTGGAGTGTGTGTTTATGGGTTTGTGTGTGTGTGTGTGTGTGTGTGTGTGTGTGTGTGTGTGTGTGTGTGTGTGTGTGTGTGTGTGTGTGTGTGTGTGTGTGTGTGTGTGTGCATGATGCAGCCAGCTACCTGCAGTCTGTGGAGATGGAGAGGCTCTTGGAGAGAGCAGCCGTCTCTCTCTTCTCTCTGGTCGCTGCCGTCAGAGAGGAGGAGGTGGAGGTGGAGGTGGAGGAGGAGGACGAGGAGGAGGAGGGGGAGGAGGAGAAGAGTGAGGAAGTATCCTTTGCGGAGTCTGGCAAGGAGGGGTTTTGGGGGGAGAGAGGGAGGGAGAGAGAGAGAGAGAGAGAGAGAGGCGGATGATGATGGTGGTTGGGTGGTTGGGTGGATGGGGGGGGGGGGGGCAAGCAAATGACAGGAGGATTAGGTCAGGCGCTGGAGTCTGCGATTCTCAAAACAAACACACGCCTCAACGTCTGTTTAAACTTTCAACGTTTCGTTTATGCCGCCGAGGGAAACGGCCGCTTCACTATAAATCTGCGGGGAGGTCTGCGTTTGTCACGGTTTATTGTTTAACCGGCCGAGGGAATGATGTCAATATCGTAAAAGTGTGCGAAGCTCGGTCGCACGAGCTCCGGAGACAAATGATTGCGTGTGACCTTGGCACCTGTAAAATGTCCGTGCAACGCCCACCCCCCCCACGAAGAAACACACACACACACACACACAGCGAGCCATTATGCAGTACACCCCCGTCCCCCAGTTAATGTGTAAAGACACACGGCAGACTCTCTCTGGTCCACTCCATGGGCACCAGACATGTGCAAACAACAACATCCACACAGCACACATGCACGCCTGTGTGCACACAAGACATACAAATGTGTGCATACCCAGACACACACACACACGCACACACACACACACACACACACACACACACACACACACACACACTGTGCCCCCACACCCCCCTCGCCAGGGAGGGATTAAAACGTTACACTTTAACCCGAGAATGAACAACGGGTTGGGGGAGTTATCTTCACTAACTTGCTCTGTGGGGGGTGAAGGTGAAGGGAGGCTGGGGGGAGGTGGTGGGGGGGGGGGTTAGGACATGGATGCATGATGAAGACAGGGGTGCAGGTGGAGGGAGAGAGGACATGGTGGTGGGCACGCGTGACGAAGAGGAGGAGGAGGAGGAGTAGGAGGAGGAGGGTGCGAGGAGGGGCCGACTCACTCTGTGGGAGGGTGGAGGCCTTGCTCTTCATCGACACAGCTTTCTTGTCCTGAGGCTTCTGCACGGGAACATGAAATTACAGTACGACACGGCACACATTGTTGTGTGCATGGGGAGACTGTTGTTGTTGTTGTTGTTGTTGTTGTTGTTGGAACATCGAGTAAAAAATGTCACAGGATTTCACCACAGTGTGTGTGCTGGAGGGGGTGGGTGCCGGGGAGTGCTGTTACCTTTCCACAGGCGGAGACAGCATCCCGGCAGCTCTTGTGGACACTCAGGGAACAGACTGTGAGGAAGAGGAGGAGGAGGAGGAGGAGGAGGAGGGAGGAGAAGGCAAACACAGGATCAGACCGTTGGATGGGGGGGGGGAGTGGACCGAGACAGACCCACTCCATCAACAGGTGGAGTGGGTTTATTTAGTCCTGGAGGAGGAAGACAAAACAATGTTGAAACCATGACTTAATTAAAAAGCAAAAAGGAAAATGTTCAGCACCATGCGTGTGAAGCTAAATATAGATGAACCCCCGACATGGGGCACCGGGTAGAACCAGAGGAGGAGGAGGGCGGAGGACGAGGGGGGTACTCACTGGAGCACTGCAGCAGGTCCTTCCCGGGAACGGGCCGGTCGCAGGCCACACAGGCGGCGGGACCGGGCAGGGCGGCCCCACCGCTGCTGGGGGCCACAAACTGGTGGCCGTTAGAGGCTCCGGGCTTCTCCTTCTCCTTCACCTCCTTCCCCTTCACCTAAGAACAGCACAGACAGCGGCTCTTAAAGCACGCCGCGGAGACACGGACACACAGCCTCGGTACAAAAAACTAAAACAGAAGAAGAACAGAAAAGTAACCCTGGTGAGAATGACGGGACTATGAATAGAAGGTGGAGGGCCACATGGCTGCCGTATCCTATTTACTCGGTTAAGGTCCACGGGGACCACGGCTAACGCGGCCGCCCTGGGGTCCCTCTGTGGTGGGGGGTGGGGGGCTGCCTTCGATGTGTGTGTGTGTGTGTGTGTGTGTGTGTGTGTGTGTGTGTGTGTGTGTGTGTGTGTGTGAGTGATAGTGCAATGTTTATTTTGCTCGTCAAACTTTACAAGGACGTCTAAAAGCGTGCTAGGGAGGAGGGGGTGGGGGGGCGTGTCTGTGCGTTATGTAAGAGAGGAGATTTCACTGCGTTCCGTTGCTAAGATCTAAGCACAGGGAATTTTGACCCTCTCCCCAAATAAAAGGCACGACGACAATGGTTCAGCGGCCCCAGGAATGCCAACGTGTGAAAGGGTGAAATCGCTCGGCAGGCAGGAGACGGTACAAGTTTGGGTCTCTCTTGCCCCCGCCGCTTACCTTGGTCTTGCTGCGCGTGCTCGACATCTTGCTTTTCAGGAAGCTGAAGGTGCGGCTGACCTTGTACTTCTCCGACTCGACCTTGGAGGGGATTATGTACTTGTCCCACTCTTCCTCATCCTCGATCCTGTGTGCGGCGCGGAAACAACGCCATCAGAGCCGGGCCGGCTGCTGTCAATTTCGACATTTTGAGCGATGAAAGGCCACGACGACATCATCATCATCGTGACAAACACCACATAACGTTCTCTTGGTTATGGATGCTCGAGGTTAAGCCGTCTGCAGGGCTGCTGCTGACTTATTTCATGCTGTAAAGAGAGGAATGTCCAGACTGAAGTGTTTCCAGCACCCTGGGGTGCACCAGACCATCACTCTAAGAGAACATGCTCGGCATGCTTCGGAGGTTTGTACCGACGCCCCCCCCCCCCCACCCCCAGCGACCAGGTCTAGTCGAGGCTATTTATAGCGCCACCTCGACGAGATGCAATTAATTAAAGTGTCGACCGTTTATATTAACCCGGGTGGGAGGCGACGTCCAGACAGGGCTTACACACGTACCGAGCCAGGTAAGCGGAGAGGGCAAACAACAAAAACATGCATTGGTGGTACATGGTTTTAGACAATCAGCAGTGGGGGGGGCGGGACTGTTAGTAATAGTTATAGCATTATAGAACGAGAGGTGTTGAACAGAGTTCTAGACAGGCACGCAATGAGGTAAGGGAAAGTGCTTGTGGTGGTGTGGTGGTGGTGGTGGTGGTGTTACTGGATTAGTTGGCTGTGGTGGCGGTGAAAGGTGTTGACGTGACTTAAGCCCGACCAGAGCATGCGTCCAAGGGGGCGGGAGGTCTACACACATGCATGTCTGGGACAGGAGGAAGCAGTGTTTTTGTTATGCGATGAAGACATACTCTTTGAGGAACTCGGTTAGGGTAAGGTGTTGGATGGAAGCGCTGCTCTCCTCCTCTGCGGATTGGGCCCGCTTACGGAAACCCAGAATCCTGCGTGGATATACAACACACCTCAGATCCAGTCCATCGATACACCTCAGACCCCCGGTCCCTCAACACACCTCAGACCCCCGGTCCCTCAACACACCTCAGACCCCCGGTCCCTCAACACACCTCAGACCCCCGGTCCCTCAACACACCTCAGACCCCCGGTCCCTCAACACACCTCAGACCCCTGGTCCCTCAACACACCTCAGACCCGATCCCTCAACACACCTCAGACCCCCGGTCCCTCAATACACCTCAGACCCCCGGTCCCTCAATACACCTCAGACCCCCGGGTCCCTCAACACACCTCAGACCCCTGTCCCTCAACACACCTTAGAACCCCGGTCCCTCAACACACCTCAGACCCCGGTCCCTCAATACACCTCAGACCCCCGGTCCCTCAACACACCTCAGACCCCCGGTCCCTCAACACACCTCAGACCCCGGTCCCTCAACACACCTCAGACCCCCGGTCCCTCGATACACCTCAGACCCCCGGTCCCTCGATACACCTCTGACCCCCGGTCCCTCGACACACCTCAGACCCCTGTCCCTTGACACACCTCAGACCCCCGGTCCCTCAACACACCTCAGACCCCCGGTCCCTCAACACACTTCAGACCCCCGGTCCCTCAACACACCTCAGACCCCGGTCTGAGGTGTGTTGAGGAGCGCTATCACAGGTTAAACCTACTCAGCATTGGTGGGTCTATTAAGCTAAATGTAATATATATACATACATACAGTATATACACGTATTTTAGCATCCATATATATTTTTTTTCTGGTAAAAGATATTTATTGTATATATAGATGCATTTTATTATAGAATAAATATGTAATTTGCATTTAGGGGGAAGGGGAGGGGGGGTAAAGTAATAAAAGTCGTGATATTATATTTGTTACCCCCCATAAACACAGGATATTATACAAGGATTTAGTGAACTGTTAATTTAATTGACATCATAATTTCTGGTGAGATTTACGGCAATGCATGTTTATTAGCCAATGAAATGTGATCAGAGCGTGATAAGCCAGTTAGATGAGGCACACCGGGGCTGGGACAGATACACCACGAATGGGATGTGAGAGGATGATGGTTAAAAGAGACGGCAGGTCGGCAAAGACAACACACTGTGAGCTTTGCCAGTGAAGGAAATCAATGCGCCGTTCGATGCCATCGATTACGTGTGAGGCTAGAAGCGGGATTTCGCCGGGAGGTCCGGGAGGAACCACAATCTGTTTACTCGGGGTTATTTTGAGGCTGCAATCAGAGTGTTTTCTGGCCTCTGGGTCTTGTAACAGGAAGTATGTCACATCCTGCCCAGCCAGACCCCGACCACTGGCTTCATGTTGGGAACTGCACATGCACACCAGTGTGTGTGTGTGTGTGTGTGTGTGTGTGTGTGTGTGTGTGCGTTTGTGCGTGTGTGTGTCTGTGTGTGCGCAGGCAGATCCAGGCCAACCTCAAACCTGCTGGACAGCATTGTCGCCCGAGCAGCGAGGGGATGTCTGCTGTACAGTTCTACGGGCCTACAGAGGAGGCCAGACAATCTTTCCAGAGGGGCTGGCGAAAATTACAGACTAGCTTTACCTCTTGTCTCTGGTCGTCTCCGTCAGGCTGAAGGCTCTCTGCTCTGAAAACAAAGCACGGAAGAAATAACAAAGGACCAGTCAAAATACACTCATTTATCACCACCCGGCCAGAAGGGGCATTTGCCAGCCCTTTGGTGTGCGTTGAAAACCACAATTTACAATTATGCTGATCAGAGAGAGAGAGAGAGAGAGAGAGAGAGAGAGAGAGAGACATTTTGCGGAGACGCAAAAGGTAAACAATAGATTCCCTGAAAACTCCTGGGCCCCGCAGCCCCCTCCCCCCCCACGAAGCAAGAGGAAGAGGCTTCGCTTGGAAAAGCAGACGGGGAAGTGAGCGGGGAGGAAAACAACGAGAGAGGGAGAGAAGAGAGAGGAGGACGGAAGGTCTCTCCGAGGGGAGACGCATGGATTCCCCTTCGGGAGGAGGAGGAGAAATGAGGAGGAGGTTCTGGTCACAGCGTTCGTTTCTCTGAAGTCTCGAGTCATAAAGATCCCTTTTGTGTTGTCGAGACGTCACATTTGCATGACATTTGAAAACGGTTGAGTTACGCGCATCGAGATTGGTTTAATTTATACACGTTTTGGACCAAACATGAGCTTCAGAGGAACGATCCGCTCGTCGGTTTTCCAGCGTTGGGAATTATCACATCAAAGAAGCACTAAACACAGATGACCGTCGAGCTCTGCGGAGGCCACAGGGCTGCGGAACAATATAAAAAGATTAGTCTGCTATTGCAACGCTTTGTGATGGATGTTATTACTCTTATGTTTCATGTGTTAGCAGGGACAGTTCCAGCACGGTTTTGGCACAGTCCATTCTGCAGCCCCTAGAAGGCCAAAAACCACCCGATAATCCTTCAGTTCACCACAAAAAGCGAGGCGTAAAAAAAGGCGCCCACACATTCACCACCCACCACCACCACCACCACCACCCGGCGGTCGGCTCCCTCCTGGGTTCATCCCCGCGTGACCCTTGACCTGGGCGCGTCTTACTTACTAACTTGGTTAAGACGGGAGAGGGACTTAGAGAGAGATAAGGCCTGCAGGAGTGAACGGCCGCTACTGCCGATTCTGCCGTCTGCACAGGAGGACAGAAGATGACCTAACTGAGAGCAGAGGAGCTACACACTCGCTACACACACACACATGTATAGGCATACACACACACACACACATACACACACATACACACACATGTATAGGCACACACACACACACACACACACACACGCACACGTACACACACAAGACTGTACATACACACCGACATATACACACGCACACACACACACACACGCACACACATGTAAGTGCACACACAATCACACATACACACAAGTGCACACACACACACACACACACATACTGTATGCAACACACACACACACACACACACACACACACACACACACACACACACACACACACACACACACACACACACACACACATACACACTAAACCATGCAATTAACGAGGATGCAAATGTCCTCATTTTACCACGACACGGTTTTAAAGCTGTGCATGCACAAAAAAACATGTATATATATATATTATTTGAACCATACCAATAATAAGGTCATACTGTATATATACGCTGACAAATCCTCATTACTTCCCACTGTACACTGCATATGTATATCTATCTGTAAGACGTGGAGCGTGCCAACACAATAGGAACAGACACATTTTCCGTGGTCGCAGATGGCTTCCATACTCCGAGCGGGGAGCGCAGTCTACTGGGGTGTCAGGTTGCATGTCTCCTGCCTGGGAGTGCCAGTCGAACGGAGAGAGAAGCAAGCATCTGGTTCATTTGAATAACCGGAGGAAACCTCAAAGTATTAGCAGAAGATTAGCGTTGGCTTCCTGCTGCTCTACTACTGCTGCTTATGATATCACGGCGCCTTCACACAGCCCAGGACTATATAGCCCACAACCACGGTGAGTGAGTGTGAGTACGCAGGCAGCACACACTGGAATACACAGGAAATGCGTTTTTTGGACCACCTTGAGTAGACATGCGATGCAAGCAGCGCACACACACACGCACACACACACACACACACACACACACACACACACACACACACACACACACACACACACCACACACACACAACAACACAACACACACACACAGACACACACACACACACCATGTGTGTGCCTTGGCTTCGGAAGGTGAAAATGTGCAAAGTTATGGAATGCAGCCATGAGGCGTGAGTGATTTATGACACCTGTCCGCGTTCTTCCTTTTCTGGGCATGTGCCACATGTGTCCCTTCAGCTGCCCCCACCCAGCCACCCCAACCAACCCCACCCAACCCCAACCCAACCCCACCCCACCTTCCTCCCTAAGAAACAGAGAGTTCATAGGTCACAAGGGGGCAAAGTTCACCCACCTTCTGCCAGGTCAGAGACGTCTCGGTTTAGCAGGGGCCGGGAGGGCTTGGCCTTGGGGGAGGAGTATGAGTAGGAGCGTAGACGCCCCTCCGCCTCCTCCTGGTGCTGCTGGAGAGGGTTGAGGCTCACATACATTATTACTACGATAAGTTATTTGCAATAGTTTTCGGTATGCACTCTGTTGCCTGTATTCATCGCTGGCAGCTAAGCGGTGGGTGGCCTCTGAATGAGAAATGTGTTTATTTTGACCTAAACGTGGGCTCGTGAAAAATGGCTATCAAAATGAAAAAGAATAAATCCCATAACATTTCAAGCCACACGTGTGGGCAACCGCTGGTCTAGACGATCTCTGAGGGAACCGAGGAACCAAGAAACCAAGGAACCAAGGAACCAAGGAACCAAGGAACCAAGGAACCAGGATGTTAGAATGTGATGTTTCTCAAGCGATCAACTCTAACCCTCAAATGTGTTTCCTCAGATATTTGTGTTATTCTCTAAACTTAACAAAGTTCTTAACAAAGTGATTCACATTTTTTTCCTTCACCAATGTCTCTACCTGGGCAGATTTGGGTGTGCTGTCCGAGAACGTTCGGCTCAAGTCCTGCAACGCTCCGAAGCCCGAGTCCTTGTCTCTGGCGGGGGCGCTGGGCTGCTGTTGCCGTGGACACACCACAGGGTAGGAGCGGCCCAGGATATCCTCCTCGCCACTGTCACACTCCACACTCGGACTGTACAGCCCCGGCACACGGAGGACAAATAAACAGCACACAGGCTTTTTTTACATGTGCGTAGGAATCGTTGTAGCGTTGGGTCAGTGTGGTGCACAGAAACAATCCAGGTCTGCTTGCTGTCATTTCCCCGCAAATAAAACCTTTTGTGGGAGCCGCGAGCGAACGGAAAGTGTTGTCAGGAATGTACCTTGGAGTCATGCCTTTCTATTCAATTAGAAAGCACAGAAAAAAATAAAAAGCTCCATTGTGACGGAGCCACCAATGGTTTACAGCAGGGAGCATGGAATAAATACTGGAATACACTATATTGTATAACATCTCTACATCTCTACATGCAGAGCAGAAACAATATTGTGTTGTTTTCAAGGATAAAATATGAATCAAAGACAAGGCACTGATGGAGGCTTGGAAAAAAAACCATGTATGTTGCATGACTTTTATCTGCCAGCTAAGAAAACAAACTGAGCTTTGAACGCAGCCTTCGCGTGCTGCTGCTCTCTCTGATCCTTTGTTGCAACAAAGCGGTCGAGGCGACTCAGCGGCCATGTTTGCACGAACTGACCACACTTCAACTTAGCGTATTTATTTATTCTTCTTATTTCTGACTGAAAAACAAGTTTTATACCCGGCACAAGAAGACGAAGACGACGACAAGAGAAACGAAGACAAGGACGAGAACGAGGATGAAGCAGACCCACCTCAAGCCCCGGGTGGTCTCGGGCAGACTGACGCCCCTGTGGTGCAGCCCAGGGGACACGGGCAGGCCCCGGCGGCCCGCTTGCCGGTGCCCCTCGAACAGGCGGAAGGCGGAGGCCAGCGGGGAGGACGGGAAGGCCGGCGAGGAGGCGACGGGAGAGCGGGGAGTGACCCGGGGCGACGATGGCGTCCCGCCGCCGGGCTGAGCCCTGCAGGGGGGCTGCAGGCAGGCGGGGGGCCCCTCTCCGTTTCTGTTCTCCCGGGGCAGGGACGGGGACGGGGGCGCCGGGCGTCGGCTCCGACGGCTCTTGGGGCCCGACGGCGAGTCGCGGCCGACCCCCTTCCCCTTCCTCCCCCCCCTCCTCCTCCTCCTCGTCCTCTTCCTCCTCCTGCCCCGGAGAGCGGTACTTTATGTCCACATCGTCCACCTGGAGGGGGAAATTAAAACCAAACAAGTACACACGACGAAGCCATAAAACACAACCGCTGACGAGCGCGCATATTTATGGTTTGCAAAGTTATTATTGTTACGCAAACCAACCTGCCCGCTCCTCTTCAGCCTCCGCCGCGGTTAATATTACGCGCGTATTATTGCACACGCCGGCTTGATTTAAAAGACAAAATACAAGAGAGGTCTCTCTCGCTATTTGAACTCCAACTCACCTGGTCCACCAGCATGGCATTGGCGTACACTCGGTCTCTGCCATGAATCATGGCCGACAGGCTGGCGGCCGCAGCCAGAGTGGAGGATGTGGCCTGACGCTCTCTAATCGACTGGCCTTTCTCTGCAGAGAGCCAGAGAGACAGAGAGAGGGAGAGACAGACAGAGAGAGAGAGAGGGAGGCTATATTACAATTGGGTTTCCCCAGCAATGGAAAGTAACTTCAGACAAACAAGGGAAGTGACATCGGCTTCCTGGGAGGTTGCTTACCATTGTTTAAGATTTACAGGAAAAAAGAAAACCTTATATGTAAACGTGTGTGTGTCGACCGACGTTTTTCACACACACACATGCCGCCCTCGCCCATAACCACCCTGTCCATAACATATCAGCACATGAGTTGTTGTTGTTGTTGTCGTCGTGGTCGTCACGGCAGCTGAGTGGAAGTGACCTCTGAGCTAGCATGGGGGAACGCAGTAGCATTATTGAGAGAGCCACACATCCTTTAACAGTGGGGGTCAGCCATGACCGGTAGCCCTGGCCCCGCCCCCCCCCTCACAACACACCACACACACACACACACACACACACAACACACACACACACACACACACACACACACACACACACACACACACACACACACACACACACACACACACACACACACACACACACACACACACACACACACACACAGCTGCCTGGCCCGCGGTTACGGTCAGAGAGAGCGCCTCGAAGAGCAACGCAGAGTCAACAGAGAGCATCACGGGTCCGGCCGCTCTGGACACAACAAACCACGGCCTCTCTGTGGCCAACATAAGCAGCGGTGTCTCGGTGTCTCAGTGTCTCAGTGTCTCAGTGCACCAAGCGGAGCCCTCCAGTCAGGTGATAGAGTTGAACTTTCTCTCCTCCTGCCTTTAGTTAAATGTTATTGAACATCTTAGAATCAGAATCAGAATTCAGGTTTATTGCCATAGTTTTTTCCAACCGAGGAATGTGCTTTTGTGAAATTGGTGCATAACATTACAAAAGATTCGAAAAAATATATTAATATAAGAGTCAGTCACTGTTAGCGACGACGTTTCATCTGCTCCTCTACATACGGCGGCTACCCATGCTAGCATAAGAGCACGGTTGAGCTCGCGAGTCGCTAACAGTGAAAAGCAGCCGTTGAAACCAAAGACGCTACGAGAGGCAACTGTGTCTACTCCATACAGTAGTGTGTGTGTGGATAATATGTAGAAAACAGGACACATTTTGCTCGTTGCAACGTATATACCGGCTAAACTTAACAAACAAGCCAGTGAAACAAGGTTCACGAGCGCTTAGCTTCGCTATAATGAACGGAAAAGCAAATTGCGTTGTGTGCCGTGATGCCGCCCTAACCGCACGGCAGCGGCACGCAACCCTCCAGTCCCCCCAGCAGAGGATTCCCAAACGGTGCAGTCATGATCCAGCTATGGCGCCAGTGACGTCGCAACGCATGTCTTCTCTCTCGCTGTCTTCCTCCTCCTCCTCCTCCTCCTCTCCATCTAAACCAGCGTTTGTTTGGTTGAACTACGTTTTCGGGACCCACAACGACGGCTGGTGACCCCAGTCGCAGGAGGTGGTGGTGGTGGTGGTGGTGGTGTCCCGTGGCCTGACAACGCACAGAAGGAACGCTCCGAAAAGTACACCGCAATGAAAGAGTTTTCCGAGTGGTCGGGGTTGGTGGTGGTTGGTCAGGGTCCCCCCCACACACACACACACACACACACACACACACACGCTGAAATTGTCTTTTCTGTCCCGGGGAGGATGACAACATTTTGACATGTCGAAGGCCACCACCATCTGAAGTGGCCATGAAAAGCCCTAGAGTCAACAAGGACAACAACAACAACAACAACCCATAGTTTATCTACATCTCCACGTTGCCCCATCGGGGAGGTGGGAGGGAAGTGCAGCGAACCCAGCGTGCAGTAAATCAGATGCACGACTGGCCTGGGCTTTGTATTGGTGGTGTACCACCATAAATCTGAAACAGCAAACTGGGGGTTTGCGGGGGGCGGGGGGGCGGGGGGGGCGGTGGTAGGAGGAGGCGAGTCCTGGTACTGACGAGGACACCAGATGATTTCTGTTCTGCTCGGACCAACATCAAACACGGCGGGGGAATAGACCAGCACCACGAACCACAACAGGATACCAAGACTCCCCCTCCCGCGTCGATGGCTGGATGTACAGCCCGGAAGAATCATCATCCCCTCTTCCGCACCGCATCTCACTTCACCAGTACATCTACGACGGTGCCAGTTCATGGACTACTGCCAGAGGTGAGGGTGTCACGGTAGAAAGCACCGGGGCAGGACAGATCCATTGGTGTTGACTCAGTATGGTGTTACGTTCTACACTGGACCGGCGGCTGCGCGTATCCGGATTAGTTTTGGTCCACCTCAGACCCGCGTAAAGAAGATCAGTGCAACTGGATGTGGGTTAGGGGTGAAAACCTCAGGCCTGGGGTTTTCAATGTGCTTTTTGGATTTTCTACAGAAATGAATCTTAGTTTGCAGTGATACAATTTCGATTCATTAGCTTACGATCGACGTATTGTGATCCAGCCACATATTGAAACGTAAGCAAGTTGCAAATTAATACGACCAAAATGAGAGAGTGTCAGTCGAATTTTACAAATACCAATTACTTCCAAAAGAAAATGTGTTAACGATCGATATTTGTGCTTTGCGATTGTGATTTGATTGAACCCTCAGGATTACTCCGCTGGCCGTCACCACATTTTCATTTCACTGCACATCCTGTATGTGTACGTGACGATTAAACTTTTTGAATCTTGAATCTTGATTAATACACACGGATCCGGATTGACGCGTCCTTACAAACCACTCATGTGGGAGGATCCTGTTCTGTCTCACAGCAACGGAGCAGACGGCGGCCGTGAGTCAGGAACACATCGCTCACACACACCACACACACACACACACACACACACACACACACACACACACACACACACACCTCTGACCCATAAAACACCGGCTCGCTGAGAATTACTGTCAGCCACTCTGGATCTGTGTATGACATTAGTTTAACCGGGACAATATAATAACAGCGGGCCAGGCGGTTCGTATTACTACAGTCAGAAGCGTAACGAGCGGGAGAAGTCCTCCTCCTCCTCACCCTCCTCCTCACCCTCCTCACCCTCCTCACCTCCGCTGCCACACCACCGAGACACGGCCAGCTCCCGTTTCCAACACCGTTTGAAAGAATGTCTATTTGTGCAAAGGGGGGGTGGGGGGAGTGGTGGGGGGGGGGTTGTTTTTACAGGACGCTGCCCCTGGGAATGCAGCTGCATTGTGATATTGTGAATACGTCCCCATAGTGAGGGTCAAGCCTACAGCCTTACAGTAGCACTGGCTGCTGAAAGGCAGGGGGGGGGGGAGGGGAGGGAGGGGATGGAGGGAGAGGAGATGAGAGAGAGACGAGAGAGAGGAGGAGGAGGAGGGAGAGGGAGGAGAGAGAGGGAGAGGGGAGGGGAGAGAAGAGAGGAGGGAGAGAGAGAGGGGAGAGGAAGGAGGGAGGGAGGAAGGAAGGAAGGAGGGAGGAGGAAGGGGGAGGAAGGAAGGAGGGAGAGAGGGAGGAGGGAAGGAGAGGAGAGAGGGAGAAGGGGGAGAAGGGAGAGAGAGAGAGGAGGAAGAGAGAGAGAGAGAGAGAGAGAGAGAGAGAGAGAGAGAGAGAGAGAGAGAGAGATGGAGAGAGAGAGAGAGAGAGAGAGAGAGAGAGAGAGAGAGAGAGAGAGAGAGCAGAGAGAGAGAGGAGAGAGAAGAGAGAGAGGAGCCTAAACAAGAGGGCAGTCAAGTGCCATGTTCCATATCTGTGGCAGCTAAACACAGGTGTGAGCTCCTCCAACTGCATAGGGACCCAAGGGGCGAGAGAGAGGAGAGGAGAGAGAGAGAGAGGAAGAGAAGAAGAGACGAGAGAGAGGAGAGAGAGAGAACAAGAGGACATTGAGGGGAAGAAGTGAGAGAGGAGAGAGAGAGAGAGAGAGAGAGAGAGAGAGAACTCAGAAGAGAGGCGGTGAGAAAAGCCGGTCGAGGACAAGGAGCCTTTCTCAGGGTTTCTCCTGTTTTTCCGTGCGGCCGGCGGACCTAAGTCCAGGGAAGTTTAGATAAACAGAGAAACGAGTCGCGGCAGAAAGCGGCGTTTGTGTGTGTTGTGCGAGTTGAGAAAAGCTCACATGTTGGCGGTTTCCCGGCTCGTGACGTAACATCTCAGGGACTACAACGCGGGATTAGCATGTCGGCGGGAGCAGGGAAGGCGCAATAACAAGCATGGCTCAAACAGAGACGTAACTAAACACTACGGAGGCCCCACGGCGCCTTAAACACAGACTTTTTTTTTTTAATGAAATCTCATGCTCTTTACTGACAGATTAAATCATTGCATAACTATTGTCGACCAAGATCCACAAACCCCCCCCCCCCCCCCCCCCAAACTCCATGGGGTCATGACACCTTGCAAACTAACAAGCTGGGAATCCAAGAATCACACAGCATGCAGCCACGATGTGTTTATCTGACTGACTGCCGTGTCACCCAGACGGTGTGGTCCCACGAGGGCCAAACACACACACACACACACACACACACACACACACACACACACACACACACACACACACACACACACACACACACACACCACACACACACACACACACACACACACACACACACACACACCTGAAATCACACACACCTGAAATCACACTCCGCAACACCGGCGGAAACACGCGTGGCAACGTGTCATTACATTTTCGCTTTTCCTCTTCCACTCGCTCACTTACCCGCTTAAAAAAAACTCAAACCCAAAATCAAAACACTGTGTCTTGGGTTTCACTTTAAGACTTTTAAATTGCCCGGACGGGACGGATTCCACGAAACCAATAATGGAGATTGTGTACGCAACGTTTGGTATTGTCAATCACAATTAAGCAGCAATAACACGGATTATCTGTTTGAGTGCTTATGCTGAGGGAGACGGGAGGAGATGACTGGAGCAGCGCCATGACACAGGCCCGCCAGTAACCCCGTCTCCCTGTCTGTCTCCCTCTCTCCCTTCCTCCCTCCCTTCATGTCTGTCAGTCTGTCAGCCTGTCTGTCTGTCTCCCTCTCCCCATCTCTTTCTCTCTCCCTCCCTTTGCGTCTGCCTGTCTCCCTGTCTCTCTCCTTCCCTTCACGTCTGTCTGTCTGTCTCCCTCTCTCCATCTCTCGCCCTCCCTTTGCATCTGCTGTCTCCCTGTCTCTCTCTCTCCCTTCACGTCTGTCTGTCTGTCTCCCTCTATCCCTCCCTTCATGTCTGTCTGTCTGTCTCCCTCTCTCCATCTCTCGCCCTCCCTTTGCATCTGCTGTCTCCCTGTCTCTCTCACTCCCTTTGCGTCTGTCTGTCTCCCTGTCTCTCTACCTCCCTTTGTGTCTGTCTGTCTGTCTGTCTACCTGTCTCCCTCTCTCTCTCCCCCTCCCCTCGCGTCTGTCTGTCTGCCTGCTCCCCCTCTCTCCCTTTGCGTCTGTCTGTCTGTCTGTCTCCCTCTCTCTCCCTCTCCCTTCGTGTCTGTCTGTCTGTCTCACTCTCTCTCCCTCCCTTTGCATCTGTCTGTCTGTCTGTCTCCCAGTTTCCCCTCTCTCCCTTTGCGTCTGTCTCACTGTC
This sequence comes from Coryphaenoides rupestris, assembly GCA_002895965.2. Classification (NCBI taxonomy): domain Eukaryota; kingdom Metazoa; phylum Chordata; class Actinopteri; order Gadiformes; family Macrouridae; genus Coryphaenoides; species Coryphaenoides rupestris. The sequence goes on from PIJE02000127.1 coordinate 578,895, forward strand.
TCCCTGTCTTTCTCCCTCCCTTCGAGTCTGTCTGTCTGTCTGTCTGTCCGTCTCCCCGTCTCTCTCCTTTTAGACTCCATCTGGGTCACTTAACTGTCCATGTGCCTCTTTACATCTGTCTGACTGTTTGTCTGTCTGTGTCCCTTCACGGCTGTCTGTCTCCCCTAGCGTCCGCCTGTCTGTCTGTCTCTCTCCGTCTAAACATAGATTCATAACAACTTTTTTTAACCACCGTGGTTAGGCGCTGGACTATTTTAGGCTAACCCGTTTCTGCTGATAACTCCCTGCAACGCGAGCGGGCCTTCATACGCGCAAAAAGGCCTTCACGCGTTATTCCGTCCGTGACAATGTTCAGCTTACGAGAAGACTTCACAGCGTACCAGACTCACTGGACACGCCCCTCTGGCTCGAGGAGGAGAGTGACTGAAACGCAGATGTTCAAACTTGCTGCTGTTGTCACCATTTACACACAAAAAAAACCCCTCTCTGACAGCAGGCGTGAGGTTTGCATTGGCAGGCGCCCCGGTATCTACACACTTCGCCTCACTTCCCGGTAGCCGGCGTTCTCACATTAAGCCATGATATTACATCAGCGCCATGGCCTCTCTCTCTCTCTCTCTCTCTCTCTCTCTCTCTCTCTCTCTCTCTCTCTCTCTCTCTCTCTCTCTCTCTCTCTCTCTCTCTCTCTCTCTCTCTCTCTCTCTCTCTCTCTCTCTCTCTCTCTCTCTCTCTCTCTCTCTCTCTCTCTCTCTCTCTCTCTCTCTCTCTCTCTCTTCCTCCCACCCACCATCTCCCCCAATATCTCTCCATCAATGGAAGCTACGGGGGTGGTCTGAAGATGTCTAGATCAACAAGCCCCCCACTCCGCGTGGGTGGAATGGACATATGACATTCCCCAGCGTACTGTCAGCTATCAGGTTACATCATTAGTAAACACACCAGCTATCCCACCGATTGACCCGGGCTTGCACTGGGGGGGGGGGGGGGGGGGGATAAACCCTTTTGATTAGTGAGGAGTGAAGCAGTGTGACAGGTGGGCTGTTGTGCAATATGGATCGCTGTGGTTTTGTTTACCAGGAAGCTGGACTCGTGGTGTTTGTGATGACAACATGTACCGTGTGTCAATATGAGCACACGCATGCACAGCAGTTCTGATGATGATGGCGGTCGAGCCTCTTGCCATGCAAATGATTCAAGACTATTAATAGAGTATAGTTATTTTAACATGCAGATTTACTGCCATGCAACTGAACAAAGATGTTCAGCAGTCACACGGTTACATGCACAAGGAACAATTTAACTTCGACCGGTTCCAAAAGGAACAAACGAGCGGAATGGATGCCGCGAAATGACCAAATGTGAGAGGAGTTCCGCCTCCCAGGAGCAAATGTTAGCGTGTCCTGCATTACCCTTCTTGTCTGTCCTCCGGCGTATCCGCATCTTGGGGAATGACGGCCAAGAGTAGTTGAACGGAGAGTCCGAGTCCGAATCCATAGCTTGACTTCCGCAGCTTAATGAGAGCAGTCCCACCTCCTCCACGTCCCCCGTCCTCCTCCTCCTCCGTCTCG
>PIJE02000127.1:580487-682577 GCA_002895965.2 Coryphaenoides rupestris
ACGATAGAGAGGAGACTACAGACAGACAGGCATCACATACACACTAGCAGGCACACACCACATACAGGCAGCACAACCACACACAAACTGTCGCCCCGCCCCCCCCCGCATCACAGCCCGACCGCCCCCCCGGCACCTATGCATTCATCCTTAACACATATGAGGCAGGAAATCACAGACAGACAGACAGACAGACAGACAGACAGGAGAGAGAGAGAAAGAGAGAGAGAAGAGAGAGAGAGAGAGAGAGAGAGAGAGAGAGGAGAGAGAGAGAGAGAGAGGAGAGAGAGAGAGAGAGAGAGAGAGAGAGAGAGCAGAAGAGAGAGAGAGAGAGAGAGAGAGAGAGAGACCCTCCATGGCGCTGGCCCTGGCGGTCTGCCCTGCTCCCAGTCAGCCTCCGCTGGGCTTTGACATGCTAAAATAGACACACAGGGGGAGACGGGGGGAGAGAGAGAGAGGGACTGGATCATGGAAAGAGAGCAGGAACTCTTCAATGTCCGTCATGCAGTATGTGTGTGTGTGTGTGGGGGGGGGGCGGTACAATGGGTATTAGTGCTCTGTCTGAATGCCTTGTCTCTTAGTGTAGTGTTTAGTGTGTTTGTGTATGTGTGTGTGTGTGTGTGTGTTTACCGGCCATAGCTCTGAGACAATCATTAACTGGTGTTAAGTTAATGATTGCCTCAAGTCAGTGTCTCCGAACCCCCAGCCCTGTGCTCGCCCGGCCACTTCATCTCCACTTTAGCTTCTGATGTCAAACCCCCCCCCCCCCCCTTCAGTCACTCTTTCCATCCGTCAATACCATACATCCCCCCCCCCACTTCTCCTGTCAGCATGTGTTGAGCTCCCCCCTCTCTCTCTCCCCTCCCCCCTTCTCCCTCTCTCTCTCTCCTTCTCTCGCTCTCTCTCTCTCTCTCACTCTGTCTCTCTGCCTCGCTCTCTCTCACTGCCATGTGTGGGGAATGAGTGACTGAGACAGTAAAGGAGAAGCGAGGGTGGAACAGTTTTTGGGGAAAAAGTCGAAGAGAAGCTGCAAACGGGAGGACGAGGAGGAGAAGGAGGAGAGGGGGAGGAGGAGGAGAGGGGGAGGAGGAGGCGTGAGAGGGATCGGAGTGTCGGACACGCGTGGGGGTGGTGGGGGGGGGGGAGAAGGAGCAGAACGTGGAGAAGAGTGGTCCTGCAGCCCTAGCCGCTCACTGTGCCCGGGCGTTGGGTTTGGAGAGGAGTCGCGGAGGCTGTGCTGGTGGTGGTGGTGGTGGGAGGCTGTTGTATAGGGACTGTAGGGGGGGGGGGGGTGGAGGTGTGTGTGTGGTGGTTGTGTGTGTGTGTGGGGAGGGGGTGGTGGGGGGGGCGTGAGGAGGAGGAGGAGGAGGAGGAGGAGGGGGTACTAGACAGGCTGAGCATGCTGCTCACTCCTGAAGTGTCAGAGACTGTGGAAGAAAGCCACGGTGTGTGTGTGGTGTGTGTGTGTGTGTGTGTGGTGCTCACACGGCACACAAAATGGAGATCCAGTGAGCCGTTTTATATTTCTGGGTTTATTATTCAAAGTTTGTTAGTTTGCCCGGTTCGGTTCTGGGAGCGACGGTGGTGGTGGTGGTGGAATGTCCCCTATACTTGAGTTTATGTGATTTCTTTGATAGTTAACGTTATATTTGCAACCTAATATCACACCGTCATGACTCAATGTACCTCCTTGGGCAAAGAGTATTGAAGGAATCAAAACTGGTGCTTTTTTGACAGCCAATAGCGACTGAGTGAGGGGGAGGGGGCTGTTGACACGCCCCCTGCAGGGAGTTGAATCAGAGCTCAGCCTTCAAGCTGCACACACACACACACACTGCGCCGCCGTCAAACCCGCACATTGACGCAACTCATGTCATTTCTAAAGTACCGATACTAAATGAATGTGGTATAGTACCGTTTTTAACGGCAGAGTAGCGCGGTACTTTTCTAGACACGCACACACACACACACACACACACACACACACACACACACACACACACACACACACACACACACACACACACACACAGAGCCACGCTACAATGCATACACACACACTCTTTGATTCTCACACTCCTTCACTCTACTCTCCCGGGGGAACCCAACAAGCCTCTGGAAAAGTGCATTCAGCAGAGCCTTGGCAACCCCCATTCAGCCACAAACACCCCCCTCCCCCCCCCACTCCCTCGTCTACCCCCCCCCCCCCCCTCCTCCCCTCTCCCTCCCACCCCTCCCCCCCCTCGGCTCTTGTGTTTTTCTCTCGTCCCAACACACACACACACACACACACACACACACACACACACACACACACACACACACACACACACACACACACACACACACACACACACACACACACACACACACACCACACACACACACCACACACACACACACAACACACACAGAGCTCCTTTCTTCAGCTTTGGAGAGCGGACCCCCTCAAGCCTGAGTGGTCTTTGCTGTTTGTTCACTAAACTCACATAAATACACCGACCTGAGGGGTGGAGTCACAGCGGAAGGAGAGAGGTGTGTGTGTGTGTGTGTGTGTGTGTGTGTGTGTTTGTGTGTGTGAGTGTCTAGTGCGTTCTGCGCGGAGGTGTTTGAAGTGTATGGGAAGAGAGAGAAGGCTCCCAAGGTGGGAGTGTGAGAGAGAGCGAGGGAGAGAGACAAAGGCAGGACAGGTGGTTGTGTGTGTGTGTGTGTGTGGTGTGTTGTTGTGTGTGTGTGTGTGTGTGTGTGTGTGTGTGTGTATGTGTGTGCAAGGCAGCATACACGTGTGTCCATATACGTGTGTGTGTGTGTGTGTCTGCGTGCGTGTGTTTGTACATATGTGTGTGCATGTTTGTGTGTACCTATGTGTGTGTGTTTGTGTGTGTGTGTGTGTGTGTGTGTGCGAGTACATGTGTGTGTGTATGTGTGTGTGCGTATATGTGTGTGTGGACACATTAGATGACATCAAGACAGAGAAAACATGGCGGCTACACGTGAGATTCCTCACCCGTCTCTCAGGCTCTGTCTGTTTGTGGAGCCACCAGCGGATCATCTGGAGCGAGCATTACCACGGCCGCATTATCGCTGATTTAAATTGGCCCCAAATTGTGGCACATTATGGTGCGCGGCCTTGTTTACCGAGCTCACCGGCGGTCGCTTATTACCCCACAGCGCCCGGGAATGTCTGACAGGGAATCTAAATTCCTTTGCGGCCAAAAAATAAGCTGTGTCATCCCGCAGGAGTGTCATGCACGGAATCCGAGTCACTTCCCGTCATAGTCTTCGCGTCGAGGCCGTTGTGATTGGTGGGCGGGAGGGGAGGGGAGGGGAGGCGGGGGGGAGAGGGGGCGTGGCGGTCGCAGCTCCGACCACTGGCCAGTGTCATCATGACGACTGACCAGACGACGGCTAATTGGCAGACAGAGGTCACATGCGCACACACATCTGGGAAGGAAACAATGATTCTGCACGCGAATCGAGGGCCTCAGAAAGACGCAAAGACACCGAGACACAAGCACACGTGTGGACACGGACAGTGGCCCCCGGCCCCGGCCCGCAAAGTAACACCACGTCGCGAGTTAACGCGGTGTATAAATGGCAGGTGTCCGATGCCAAGTGTGTGGAGGCCCACGTCCCGGGTCCACACAGCGAGCAAGCCAACCGCAGCATTCCCACCAGCGGTGTGGTCCGGTGCTGACCCTAACCCGGCCAATCAATAGCCCGCAGGACGTTCCTGCTGGGGTTTTTTGCGTCGAGAGCTCCCCGCCAAAACCGGTGCCGGTCGTCGACATGGATTAGGATAAAGACATGTGCATCTGTTTCCGTTCATCTCCGTCGGGAAAGCTCGGGGCTGATGGCTCGGTGGCGGCAACCGAGTTCACATCATCTCCCGCGGAGCTCTGACAGCTCTGCTCCTCCGTCAGGAATGGCTCAACAACCGACTGCTTGTTTACACGTTGGAATTTTAATGTCGACGATTTTGAAAAATAGATAAATCCTCCAGCAAACAAACACGAGTCTATTTGGAAGACTTTTTCCACATTTTCCAAAATGTCAGAATGACGCCAGATTATTGATTATGGTCCTTTTAACGGGAAATGCCAAACGGAATTAGAAGCCGAAGTGTAAAGTTAAAAAATGCGAAAAGGTGGAGGAGGGGAAGATACATATGAAGTAAATAATTAATCCATTCAGAGTTAGTTAGTTATTTAGTTAGTTAGTCAGTTCAATATAAAAAAGGGGGAAGTAAGAGCATACAAAAACAAAAAAACTAAAAAACTAAAGCAAGCGAGCAAAACAATGCAACGAGTCCGTGAGGGTTGAGTGTCATCCAGTAAATATTTGTGAAGGAATCTGAATGGCGCACAAACAGCCCATACTCCTAGGATGACACATGGGCTCCGAGGCGCCACCGGAAGTGAGAGTTTCCTGCAAACAGAAGCTTTTCTATGAACCTCATTCCAACAACAACACCACTTATAACCTCATTCCAACAACACCATCACCTATAACGTCATAACAACACCGCCACCTATTACCTCATATTAACAACACCACCACGTATAACCTCATATTAACAACACCACCACCTATAACGTCATAACAACACCACCACCTATAACATCATACAAACACCAGCACCATCACCGATAACCTCATACCACCAACACCACCTATAACCTCATATTAACAACACCACCACCTATAACCTCATACCAACACCACCATCACCTATCATCTCATACCAACACCACCATCACCTATCATCTCATACCAACACCACCAGCACCTATAACCTTATACCAACACCACCAGCACCTATAACCTTATACCAACACCAACACCACCACCACCTATAACCTTATACCAACACCACCAGCACCTATAACCTTATATCAACACCACCACCACCACCTATAACCTCATACCAACACCACCATCACATATCATCTCACACCAACACCACCATCACATATCATCTCACACCAACACCACCAGCACCTATAACCTTATACCAACACCACCAGCACCTATAACCTTATACCAACACCACCACCTATAACCTCATACCAACACCACTAGCACCTATAACTTCAAACCAACACCACCAGCACCTATAACCTCACATCACCAACACCATCAGCTATAAACCCACACCAACACCACCATCCCCTATAAGATCATATCAACACCACCACCTATAAACCTTGGTCATGTGTCACGATTATCCCACAAACCCGGGTTAATTTCGTGTTTGTGCTCGGTGTGACCTGGTTCACATCCTACAACAGGGCAGAGTGCGCCGCTAACCATCAACGCTAAGTGGCTAAAGCTGCATTAATTCCGCAAGAAAACAAAAACAAACCAAAAAAAAGGAGAGAATACAAAATATACATTTCCCTACCGGACTCAGACGACTGCGCTCCCGGGGGGCCCTCCTCGTCCTCCTCCCCGTTCAGGCAGAACATGAGTGGCTCCTCACACTCCTGAGCAGAGGAACAGGGGAACAGGGGCCCATTCAGCCCGCTGCACACACACACACACACACACACACACACACACACGCCTCCGCCGTCGCCTCCACCGTCGCCACACAGAGGCTTTTCACCATGCTAGCCTACCAGCAGCACCATTAAATACAACAACATGGGCCTGCTGCTGCTGCTGCTGCTGCCCAGTGACTGGCTGTGTGTCCATGAGAAAAAAAAGACATTGACTTAATGTGTCATTGTGACCCTGTGTGTGTGTGTGTGTGTGTGTCTGTGTGTGTGTATTTGAGAAAGCATGGTTGTACAGGTACAATAATATCTGAGAGAGAGAGAGAGAGAGAGAGAGAGAGAGAGAGAGAGAGAGAGAGAGAGAGAGAGAGAGACTGCTAATCGATCAACTATTTGCACAACATCCACCGATACTGGAGGAAGGACACACTCACTCACACACACACACACACACACACACACACACACACACACACACACACACACACACACACACTCACACACACACATCAGGCCCATAACAGCCAGCTATTCAGTGGTGTGTGTGTGCCAGGTGCCCAGCCTGACACCTACACAATGAAGGTGGACCAACAACAGGGCAGCAGTCAAAGGCCTCGCGAAGTCAATGGGCTACACAGCGCAATAACTCATAACCTTGAGAAAACATTTAATTAAAAATATAGAAAAGGTTGGGTACTTTACAGTGTGCCTTACAGTGTGCTTGTCGCATAATGGTACTTGCAATTGACACGTAACAATGTTAGGGAACCACCTGTAAGTACACAGTGGGGTTAGTGATAGCCCGTGATTACTTGAGCTGACCTGTGCGGGACTGGAAGGCAACTTTTGCTCACATGACAAGGTTGCTTACTTTGCTTATTACACAGCACTAACTTTACACTTATGCAACCCAAATCAAGACAAAAAAAATGTATGTCCTGATTAAAAAGAAGTCACCGAAACACTAACGTATCTTTGTCATTGAATCAATTGAATGTAGTCATCAGAGCCTCTTATAAAGCATGTAAACGGTGTTTATTACCTTTGGAAATATCTCCAATAAACCACACGGATTCATTGTCATACTCACGTTGTCGGCCGACACAGGGCTGTCTCCGCTGATATAGGGATACATGGCTTTGGAGAAAAAGGGGACATAAAAGAAGAGTACTGTGAGACAATAGAACACACAACAACAGTCATGAAACACATTTGTCTTAAAACACGTGTTAACCGTGTAAACCGTGTGCCACGTGGTCCCAGGACTCGCTGACGTGGATGGAAGCGGGTCATATCTCCGGATTAATTTCATAACCCCCCCCCCCCGTGGGAAGCGTACTACGGGCCTCCGTCTCGACCACTTTACTAGTTTTTGTGTCTCGTAGATCAAAGAAAGAACATGGTGTTTAATCGCGCACACACACACACACACACACACACACACACACACACACACACACACACACACACACACACACACACCCCTCTCTCGGTGGTGTGTGTGTGTGGTGGTGGAGGCAGGAGGGGAGGAGGAGGAGGAGGGGGGTGGTAGGAGGAGGAGGAAGGAGGAGGAAGAGGAGGGGGGTGGTGAGGAGGAGGAAGGAGGAGGAGGAGGAGGAGGAGGAGGACTAGCCAGACCCGTAAAGGATGCAATGTTGAGAAAAGAATCAAACAAGAAAAAATGAAAACGATCGGAGGTGGGTGACTGAGTTGAGTAAAGACTAGGAGTGGCTTTGTCCCGACAACGGTGGTTCTGTGCGTTGGTAAAACATGCTGCTTCAGTGGCCTCTGCCAGACGCATGCAAGCTGGCTCTGAGCTCGCCCCCTAGTGAGCCGGGGAGGGGGAACCGGCCGGCGCACCCCCGCTGGGAGAGACATGCAAGACACACACCTGCACACACACCTGCACACACACACACACACACACACACAACACACACACACACACACACACACACACACACACACACACACACACACACACACACACACACACACACACACACACACACACACACACACACACAGTTGAGTCTATAGTGTTCCTACAAAAGTATGTGGAAAAGCGGGGGGATCGATAACTCAAAACCACAACGAAAATAGCCAGGCAAAATTTGCTATGTGTGTTAGTGTGTGTGTGCGTGTGTGTGTGTGTTCCAGCGTGTGTCCAATTCAAAGCTTTGATTTCTTTTCCAGGACAACTCTGGCTTAAAGTCCCCAACGCCGTCAGCAGAGGGCAGTGTTGTTTTGAAAAAAAACCTCTTCAGTGCAACAAGTTAAGACGTACAAGGAAACCGTTTAGAAGAAAAATGGATGATCCATTTAATGCTCGGCTTGACCCCATAAACCCCCTCAATGCAGGGAAAGAGAAAGCTACCATTTTCTGTCGGATCGTCCACCAGTTGCTCCTTCTCTAAGACAGTCGTGGTCGTACTTCTGAGTGCTTTGATCTGAGGGGGGAGATCAGACACAGTATTGATTGTGAGTATGGAAGAGAGGGAATACAGTTTACTGTCAATCGGTTTTGGCGGGCAACAGTCTTTCTGAGGAAAAACAAAAACAGAAACGGCTGAAAGGCAGAAACGCACCAGAGCTGAAGCTTATATCCGCTCCCAAGTGAATCAATCAGCACTTCCACACACACACCGCAGGCGGAGCTGACGCGCATTGTCTAACGGAATGCTCTCCCAACCCCCCCCCACCCCCCCACCCCCGGCATGGGGGTCTAGTTATTCCGCCTCCAACCGGCGTTACTGACGCACTTCTGTTTGGGCTGAACAATGTAAATGGCCTGGATGAGGGAGTCCGTGTGGGACTTTAATATACGCCTCCGGAGCGTCGACGAGACGAAGGACGCGAGAGAGCTGAGCGTCCGTTGCTCTGTTGCTCTATAAGGCGGAGCTACGAGAGTGTGTTCACGCCTACAGTATAGTAAAACCTTTTATATTACGATAAGAAAAAACTTTATTGATCCCGAAGGTAATTCTTTTGCCAGAGGTTGCATCAGTCAACAACAGCAAAACATAGAATAGAATTAAATAGAATCTCTTTTACATTTAAGTAGCACTTTTAGTCAGTTTGTAGCCATTTTACCCATCTACCATTACCTTATTTATTGCACTGCTTTTATTACATTTAAAATCCCGTTCCAACAATAACAGCACATTATTTTCGATAGGTTATTTGAAGGCTGCTGAGTTTGTTGTTTGAGTTTCACCAGATGTGCTTTTTAGTTGTGTAGGATTTCTGAACGCTTCAAGGATGACTGGGGTTTCGGTGTAGAAGAACTACAGCTCACACCACGCTGCTTCCTCTCTCGGGCTACCAAGAAATAAGGATCGAACGCATCATCTCTCTGTGGTCTAACGCTTCGATAATAACCTAAAACCATGACGAGTTGGTGGATGAGTCCAGGATTCAAACCCTGGCCAGTGGCCACCGTACTTACTCTGTCTCTCTCTTCTCAGAAACAGCAACAGTGTTCTCTGAGTGATTTACAGCTCTAGGTTCTGAGCCCAAGCATCAAACACTGCTTCCAGAGCCCACTTTTATAGTTTCTGCCTGGAGATTGGCACAAAGCAAATCGTACGATGAAACATAAAAATCAAATTCAATAAGAAGTCATATAAGCACTTCAATCAAGTGGCCTTCAACTCTACAAAAAAACGAAACCCATATATATTCTCACGGATAAAACGTCCCTACGATTTACAGCGTGGGTAGACGTGTGCGGGGGGAAAAACATGAAGTCATATTCGTTCCTCGTTTTCCTGTCCTTTTGCCGTGTTTAAGCGGTGACTCAACACCGGCCAAAATCACCACGGCGACGACCCCAGCGGCGGTGCCAACTGACCTCCCGCAGGAAGCCGGTGTCGTGGAGCCTCTCGCGCAGCAGCAGGATGTCGGCGTGGAGGCCCTGCCGGGAGTTCCTGCACGCGTCCCGCCGCACCGTCAGCGACAGGTTCCCCGAGTCGTGGCAGAACCGGAGCAGGCGCCGCCGGTCGGCCCACACCTGGGACAGGCCCGCCGGCGGCGTGGACAGAGGGTTCGGCGGACTGCGGGGGAAGAAAGGACCGAGAACAAAACTTAAATAAAACAACATCATACATTACATCTTTACAAAGTAACATCAATTAAGAAATTCAGTCAGAAGAAACACTTTGGTAAATCCTTAACTAGCTAAATTGAGCAGTTGTGAAATATTCGTTTCTGTCAGTTATTTTATAACATAAAGCTTTTGAAACCAGTGCCTAATAAACAGCACTGTTTGAATTCTTCAAACATTACTTGGAGTACAGGTTTAAAAGTCAGAACAAAAAGGAGAACAAATGAGAAACTGAAGATGTTTTGCTGAAAAAAAATGTGTGGAACAGTCTAGTTAAAAATTTAGTAGTTAAAAAAACAACAATTTAACTTGACAAAAGTCGATTCAAAGGGGAAACGACATACTACTACTTTCTACTATACCAGGAAGAACCACTGGGAGTACTGCTTAATAATTAAGGACAACTTAATAACCAACCATTTCCTTGACAGAAATCCTGCAAAGGTTGGACCAATTGAGGTCATTGGTCCAATTGGGAAGAATTACATCAATGGTGCAACTTTTCCCCACAGAAGTAGAGTTGATGTAACAGACCCACAATTTCTTCAGAACACGCGTGTGAAGCACTACTGTTCCCCAGTGACTCGAAGCCGAATACCTTATTAATCACAACAGAGAGTTAAGACTCAGAGCTCCTGAATTTGACACACAACATGAGCAGGTGGTGAGTATTTCATGGTTGGTAGAAAGTATTTTAATTTGAAATCAATTTGATTTTAATTCTTATCCCTCTATCCCTATGTAGCATTGCGTCTACTTGTATCTAGTATGGTAGTGTTTGTATTTACAGTATATTTTAGATTCAAGATTCAAGAAGTTTAATCATCACATACACACACAGGATTGTGCAGTGAAATGAAAAAGCGGCGATGCCCAGTGGACTGTGCAACAGAACAATACAATTACAGATGTCATTGTGTATGTTTTGTTTTAATCATTTCTGTGAATTGTTGCTGCAACGCTTACATTTCCCTTCATCTATCTATCTATCTATCTATCGATCCATCCATGATCCATCCATTCATCCAATAACCTATAAACCTATAACCTATGTGTCCATAGCCCATGCCCAAGACAAGATGGCACTTGGCATTAATCCCATACGGGGAAATTTGGTGAAACACGCAGGTTAGGCTTCACGGCAGGACACTCCACTAACAGAGCAGCTTTATGGCACGAGGCTGAACCAACGGCATAATACATGAATGAATAAATACACAGATCCATAGATAGCAGATCAAACAGGAGAAGACAAGTACTTTCTAAGCAGGTCCTGGAGCTGGGTGTGGCCCGCCGCCTGGGCCAGCTGCAGCGGCGTGACCCCCTCCTCGTTGGGCAGCCGCACCGCCATCAGGCCCCCCGGCTGGCACAGCAGGAACTCTGCCAGCCGGCCCAGGCCCCAGCGCACCGCCAGGTGCAGGGGGGACTCTCTGGGACTGTACTCTGGTGGAGGTAGAGGAGAGAGGAAGGAGGAGGTGGAGGAGGATGGAGGAGGATGGAGGAGGAGATGGAGAATGAGAGCGTGGGGGGAGGAGGAGGAGAGGAGAAAGAGAAGGAGGGTGGAGGAAGAGGGGGAGGAGAAGAAGAAAAAACAAAAGGGGAGGAGAAGGTGGAGGAGGAGGAGGAGTCTTGTTAAGGGCTTATTTACAATTACTGTCTGACGATAATTAACTTCAGCGCCTGTCCGTTCCGATCCATCCCCTCTTGTTCCTGTTTTGCGCTGGATACCTCTGCTCCAATGATCCACTTCAAACTCACTACAGGCCTTTAAATAGCTAAATATTTACCTCTGAACTTCGGTAAATAACTTGTGAAGGGTGAGGGTTAGAAGACGAAGAAGAATCTGTGGTTGACGAACATGGAATGGTAAGCATGTACATTTAGATTTACATGACATTTAGAATAACGCAAAAGGACCGCATGGATGGTAATCGAGCATCCAATGTTACCGGGAGCCCATACTGTAGTCCCGTTAAGCACGGCCATATCAATCAGCAGGCAGCAGAGTGATGTCACTGACAATGTTATTCAATTAGACCGACTTAACTGCTGCCATTCATGAGGAGCCTCTGAGATGAAACAGACCGACCCCAACAATATTAACGCGGAATCGGATTTGTCCGGCACACCCACTCAGTGGAACCAAACAGACAGCGGCATCTCACGATTAATAATCAGCACAGCTCAGCACAGCGCAAGAACACACACGCTTTTGCACACACACACACACACACACACAACACACACACACACACACACACACACACACACACACACACACACACACACACACACACACACACACACACACACACACACACACACACACACACACACACACACACTTGCAAACACACACACTTGCAAACACACGCACTCTCTCTCTCTCTCTCTCTGTCTCGCTCTCTCTCACACACACACACAGATTGTGTACAGCTCTTGCCTCTAACCCGGGGTTACTTCCAGATGGAGGAGCATTATTAACCACATTACACTCTGGCTAATTGGCAGTGACAAATGTAACAGAGGCACACATGTGACCGCAGCCACTTCCGATCCCAGCCCAGGAGAGAGAGAGAGAGAGAGAGAGAGAGAGAGAAAAAAATGAATCTCATAGCGGGGGGGACAGAATCACAGCCAGGAGAAGAGCAGGCAGAGCATCGGGGGGGAGGGGGGAGAGAGAGAGAGAGAGAGTTGAAAAGTTCACCTTCCGGGGACGGCGTCGAGTCCAAGTTTCCGACGCTGGCAGAGAAATGAGGCTGCAAGGAAGCCTGTGGAAACCTACCTCAGTTCAAGCACCCACCCCCCCCCCCCCCACACACACACACACACCCCACCCAGACCTGCTGCTCTCTACCCCGGCGTACGTTTCGGTGTGGGTGATTACTAATGACACAACGTGATCCAGACCCTGTCCACACGGAGGAACGGTCGTCTGTCTGAAAACACAGCCATCCACACAGCAAAATACACGTACACGTGCGTTGCGTTATAAAGCACATGCACATTTCTTTAATTCAAATTAGACATAGATCAGAAATGGGTTAGAGATGGCAAATGTGGTCCTCTAAACTGTAACTTAAAAACCTCTTCACAAAATGATAAAAAAAACGATTCAGGTGAACCAGCGCTAAGCCTTGTAGCCCTCACCCTCTCCGCAGGGGCTGCCCAGAACATTCCAGCTCTGAGGGATGTCCAGGTTGGCCAGGGCCAGGGCCACCTGCTGATCCATAGCCCAGCGGCAGCTCTGCTGGCCCAGCCTGAAGATGCTGCTCAGCTCCTTGTGATCCACGGAGCTCAGTCGATGCCCGTGGGTCACCAGGTGCTCTGCCAAGTCCTGGGGGTTATATGGACACATGTATGATGCGTGCGTCACGACCACATACGACCACACACACACACACACACACACACACTGTGTCACGACCACATACCTGAGCGTCATCTTGGACATACTCTAGTGTAGCTCCTCCCACCCAGGTGAGGGGCGTGGTTTCGGAGCACAGGTATGCCTGGACAGAAACCACCTCCGCCAGGTTGTGTCCTGCACAGAAACACCAAGTCACACCAAACTCAATGGGCAAAGGACAGATCCCTCCTCTGCCATCAGTACCAGTAAATGCATTCATACAGAATGAGCTTTATTCCAGCGACTAAAGCTGCTTAGCGCATGTCAAACCAAATGGCTCTCTTCCTCTCTCCCACTCAGTCCAGTTTATCAAAAGCCATCATCATCATCATCATCCTCCTCCTCCTCCTCCTCCTACAGCTTGGAGGCCAGTGTCTCTGGCAATAGCGTCGAGATACGTCAATGGTTTTCTTCCTCTAGTTAGACATGGAAGTCTCCAGAAGATGATGTCAGAGAGGATCCTCAGGTGCTACTGCTACTGCTAAATCCCGCTGCTGCCTTGCAGAATGGGCTACGGATGCCATAGGTTAAAGGACCAGCCCTGACAGAAATGATGTAGACATTATATAGTTATATCTATATAACGCCTTAGCATTCAACATCTTCAACTAGTATTGTTTACAGATTTACGTTATTTCGGGGGGCGGGGGGGAATAAAGTCTGACCATTCATCTCTCGCTTTATCCTGTACACTACGAATACACAATATTATGCATTATAGTAACAAATTGCACTCGTGAACAGACCCTCAATGTAATCTCAAATGCTTGATGAATGCCCGGCTCTCTGTAATGTAGAGTGGTGTGTCTGTGTTCTGTTCTGCCTCTAGACGGGCGGAGTGTTGTCACACTGTTTATGGGACTCTCAGAGTTTCCCTTCTGAGAGGAAACTGATAAGATGCGGTCCCCCAACAGATCTCAGACACAAACGGTGTGTGTGTGAGTGTGTGTGTGTGTGCGTGCGTGTGTGTATACACACATGTACATACTTAACTCTCCCTCATTTAGCAAGACATGAAGGTACAGAACACATAACAAAAAAATCCCTGAAGAACGCTTTTCTAAGCAAACTTGGAAATTCCATGTAGTGATTACAGACAGGAAGTCAGTGACAGCGAGGGGGTTAGGACAATGGCGGTGGGTGTTTTATCCCCGTTTTCGCGTAATAAACTCCTCTTAAAACATGAAACATTAAAAAGAAAAGACAAACAGGGACACACCTATATACACATATATATATATATATGTATATATACAGTATATATATATATGTACACTCCACACAAACACACAAAGAGAAAGCATACCGGGCACAATGAAGCACAGCATCACGTCGCTCAGAGCTCTGACGAAGTGGAGCAGGGTGGACCCTTCCAGAACGATGAAGACCTCCGTGTCCCCGGGCACCGCATCCAGACCCTCCAGCAAGGCAAACACCTTCGCCTGGCCCTGTGGGAAACAAAACACACCGAGTGTACGAGGGAAAAACAGGCGATTACGAGACCGGGCCGATAGTTTCGCGATATGCGTCTGAAATTGATGCGGCCCCTCTTTATCGCTCCAAAACGTAGGCCCACACCAAATCCCCTGGCAACACGACTTCACGAGGCACACTAAAACGAGCTTCTCAATAACAAGTGGAATGTGTTGTTGAATTCAGTGAAGATCTACCCTGATCCTGACTCTTCTCTGGGGAACACTTTAGACCGCTGACCTGAGAGTCAAGGTGAGCAGATCCCATGACGACAACAAAGACAATCATGTTAAAGAGGGGATTGTTCCACAGTTTGTTTCCAGGTCTATACAACAGTGGAGTCAAACATGCGGCCCGCGAGCTGATCCAATCTGGCCCGGGAGGCAATTTAATGAAATGGATTGATTTGTTCTTTCTTATTGATTTCCTCACTGTATCCATAATCGCACAAAACATTTATTGTAGTTCCTCCAAATAACCACTAAGCTGCACGAGTTGCCAGAGTTTCGTATGCATTTTCGTTGTGTTTTGTTACTTCGGCCCACGCCAAGTAGCATTGGGTCTGTTACGGCCCTCAACCTCAAATGAGTTTGACCCCTGCTATACAGTATGTAGGTCATTGCAGAGACACAGGATGATAACACAGGATTTCCAACTTCCATTTAAACGGTACATTTAAATTCCCATTTTAAAATATCATTGCGTGCGTGTGTGCTCATCGCTAGGCACTCTCATGCGCCAAGAGTCCATGACATCATCTCCATATTGAGTTCTCTATTTTATTAATAATTAGCTTGGGCTCTTTTTATTTATTGTGTTGTTTTGTTGTTGACCTCAATCTGTGAAACTCGCTGACCTCTAACATGATTTGGACAACCCCGGCATTATAAGAAAATAAACTGCATAGCAAACACTGAGTAAAGAACCTGACAGCCGTCCCATGGTCCGTGAACCAAATGATTACTCTGCAACACATGAGGGACTTTGATCCACTGAGAAATGTGTGAAACACAATATTTGCTCTAACCTTTTTTATGTTTTGTGAATGGAAATATTTGCTTGTTTCAAAAGAGCTTAGGCAAATCTATTTGAAGTCACATCATGATTGCAAAAATAACTACAGTAAAAAATGGAAATACAAGTTCCTTTCAAACCCTTTCAAGGTTTACACAACAAAGACCCTTTGAGTTAAAGGATAAAGAATTGACTGGGAATATATCCAAATGTTTTCCATAAGTAGAATACTGTACAAACAAGGCAATGCACCAACAGTAGGCTACATATAGGCCACCTGAACATAGATTTTTTTGTATATATACTTTTAGAATTTCTAGAATTTGCTTGACTTTCTATATCATTACTTTCTGTGTGATGCTCAGTGTTATGCACCAATTTCACAAAAACACATTCCTTGTTTGTAAAAACTAAGGCAATAAAGGCCACCTGATTCTGATGACAAAAATATTTAGATTTAATAAATAATAATACATCAAAGTGAAACAATGCACTCATGCTACAGATAAGGCAAATCCAATTGCATTCGTAGAAAGAGTGTGACAGTGAAAGTGTGTGTGCAGACGTGGGCTACTTACATAGACAGGAACCTTCCTTCTGCTCAGCTCCATGATCTTTACAACGGCCGACGACAAACACACAGAATCAACATGTAGTCCTCACACGCAGGGCAATGTCGATCTTCTATTGTGCTTTTCAGAGAGGATCCATCCAACGAGACTTCTGATCAAAACGTGACAACACGAGTTGCAATTAAGCACATGCGCGTGCACGTGCCGGTACGCGTGCACGTGCCGCGGTTAGAAGTCTATTGCGTTTCTATTGAGCCCACAATCTTATTCGAGCCTCCTGCTTCCCATCAGAGGGTCAGTTCGTAAACAGGACAGAGACAGCATCGATCTTCGTGAACATAACAAGGGACTCTCAGGGACTCAGGGGTCCTTGTTTGAGTTTGTCATTCACAATTTAAATAAACGCAACTTCACGGACAAAAACATAGACTCGGCTACCGAAGTGGGTGGGAGAACGTCCCTACTGATGGAGAACACGAACATTGTCCTCTGCGGTGGGTTTAGAACTTAAAAACTTCTACCTGTAGGCCGTCATGCTTCCCACACGAAATTAGCGTTTAGTAGCACGATGGCAATTACCTGACGACACAATATCACAATGTAAAACACTACGAATGCTTACCTTACTTTCAGCATGACACGGTCATATACATTCCGTGAGACAGACCACCTGTCCTGCAGCCCTCAACACACAGTGACGCTGCCTCAGGTGGTCCCTTCAGTCAGTCCTTCAGAGTCTTCTAGACGCTCCTCTACACGAAGCCAGGAGACCAGAGAGCATCTGAGACTGAAGTCTACCGCAAATAAGTTAGTCAGACTACAGCGGCCTCTAGCGGACACGGCGGCTAAACGGTTGCCTCACATTCATACACCGACGGTGGTGTCAACCATGCAGCAACCAAAACATCAGGAGCAGTTAAGGGTTAGGCATCTTGCTCAAGGACACCTCGACACTTAGCTGGAATTGAACCGGTAACCTTCCAGTTGCCAGAAAACTGCTCTTAACTCCTGACCTACTGCTGCCCGGCTACAAAAGTAGAAATGCATTGAAAAATAATCCCAAAAAAAAAAATGGAGACACACACATACATACACAGCAAGTGACACATATGACATTAGATTTAATACCGTCTTACAAAAACTTTGGAACACATCAAAATACAAAGCAAATATCCGTGAAAGGATATCATACAAACCATTTACAATGGAAAATGTAATGTCGCTTAATTTCCATAAAAAGCTCAGTTCATACATCCAGAAGTGTCCGATACATAAATGTATGTATACATTTTCTTTGTTGACCACTGTGCCTCCGTTTGTTTTTGAGTTAAAATGTCACTAAATAAACTGTATGGAAATTATTTTCTTTTCTCTAGACGATCCATGGCATGGTCTATTGCAGCAGACATGTTTCTCTTTTAAAATTCTCTGCCATGTCCTGGCATCCGGTACTCCACAGCCTCTTCAAGATGCCTGTATCTGCGGCCGACGGGTCCCCGTGTCCCCCGCAGCCCCAAGACCGCTTGCCCCGCCCCCCGGCAGCGCCACCTCCTTCCTGGGCAGGGCGGAGGCAAACAGCACGTCCAACATCCCCAGCACCTCCATGAGCTCCTGCTGGTACTCCGTCTCCTTGTCCAGCAGCTCCTGCAGACGGAGCAGCTGGCGGTCCACCAGGGAGGACTCGCCCACGGTGGACTGGTAGATGTCCAGCAGCATCTCCGCCACCGTGGTGAGGATGGCGGTGAACCTGGGGTCAACCAAGTTTCTGGAGTGGAGGGGGAAAAAAAAAAAAAATCATTAAAATAAATACAAAAAAATATAAAAATAAAAAAAATAACCCAAAACTCATGAGTTATAATCGGCCGATATGGACTGCAACCCATCTCAAATAATGGATTGCATTTTTGGCTTCAATGCAGAACATATATATTCAAGTATCATTAAAAAAATATATATATATATATATTAAATACATTTAAAAGAAATGGTGTTATAGGTACCGCCTTTTTACATTAAACCCGATGGGGAAATTACCAAAAGTTTTTTTTTGGCTGAGCAGAGCGCTTTCAAAAGTTGAGAATAGTTCAACTTTGAGAAATGCACATATGACGTGGGCCGCTTTTTATCTGCTACCTGCTTTTATCTGCTTTTTATCTACCAATGGGGACGAGGAGGAGGCGGGGGTATGTAGCAGGTATGGAGAGGGCTACATTGACAAAAACCACAACAACAACCTTCAAGATGAAGAACATGTTGCTACCGGCGAGACGATTCTCGCATCAAGCATATTTCGGCAGACAGTGTGAACGGGCCCTTACCTAATGACAAAGCCGAGCAGCTGGGAGAGCTCCTTTTCATCTCGCCCAGCCAGAGCGTTCCTCAGGGTTCCCCTTCTGTCCAGCTCCTTGATCACGGCCATCGGGATCTCTGACTTTCTGAAGTGTACCCATTGCTTCATAATGGACAAGGACAAAATAATTAAGCCATGCATATAAGGAGGTTTATATAAATGCTTGTTTTTATTTTTTATTTTTTTTTTTAAACACTTGACAGACTAAGAAGCGTATAGATTTTCCTCTTGTTGCAAAATGAAAAGAGTAGCACAGCACATGCTACGGTATACCGGTATATTGAAAGGACAAAAATGCAATACAATGCTTACCTCCATAGCTGCATCCAATGCCTTGGACACTTTGAACTTCCTCAGCAGTTTGTCATACTTGGCCAAGTGTTGCCTCACTGGCTTACTGACTAAATAATCATCCTGTGAAAAAGACACATGTGAGAACACTGGAACCAACAAGCCAATAGCAGTAACGGTTAAAGAGAAATGTGAATTGAAAGTGAAAGGTGCAAGAAAAATGCACACTGAAGATCATTATGCTTACAGAACTTGGATCTTACCTGTTTTGGAAGATAATTCTTCCCTTTTACAAAGACCCGATATGCTGGTTGCCGCTTGGGCTGAACAGCGCCCTTCGAATCCTCAGGACTCTTCTTGTGTTTGATACTCAGGACGCCATTGGTCATTCCCACGACGATGGACTCATCGTCTGGCTAAAAACACAAACATGTTCATAGTTTTAAAGCATATTAACAACAATACCTTTCATTTGTATAGTGCTTTTCTAGGTCCAAATAAAACATGAGTAAAGCATACGACTTAAGTGTCTAATATGTAATTATTAGAGTGTATGTCAATGCAGTGCTCAACCCAGCTAATAGGATGCGATTGCATGGGTATGAGGAAGACTTTAAGGTCTATAGTGAAGTATAATTGGAGGAGTGAAAGACAGCAAGCCCATATCCATGGTCTATGTATTCTACATCCTGGGGTATAATTTGTTTCCAGGAGGCTTTGCATGCCCAGGAGGGTAGGTAGATTCTTACAGCCAAGCCCAGACTCAGGATAGACGTGGCGTAGTCAAAGTTGTGGACGACTTTGTAGTTTGTTGTGTTGTACACCTTCACGTGCCTAGAACGTACAAAAAAAATAGTTTAACATTTCACATTAAAACACACACTTTTGAATTTGATGTATATACGCCATATACATGTACACACACACCTGTCCAAAGAGGCAGAGAGCAATCTTTGCCCATTGCTGCTGAGACACAAAGCGGTGACGGTTTTATGGTGGTTCTTTAGTGAGACCAGGGGCTGGCCTCCTTTCAGAAGGTCCCACACTTTCACATATCGGCCCCCTCAAGAGAGAAACAGACATGGCATCAGTGAGGTTGTTGCGAATGCGGAGGGCAGCAAGATGAAGATGGACAAAGAGGGAAGGAAGGAAGGCGACAAAAGTTGTGCTTCCATCCGGCAAATGTATGCACGTTTCCATCCACTATTGTTATAATAGCGAATATTAGGTGTTGGCTCAGAGAAGCAGTAGGTGGCATTAATTCCCAAGTCAGATGCCATCATACCACTGCAGAAGAAGAGGATTTGTCAAACCTCAAAGGAAGTGACAATTGATGAGTGCAAAATGGATATGGAGAATTTTGAACAAATTGTTCAAACAGTCATGTTCTCCTAGAAAGGTTCTGGTAACTAACAGCCCTGTGTGCAAGCTTGAGTGACATTTAAGACATGATGTTTTCTTTGCAGAATCTCCATTGCAATTACCTTGATACAACAACTTTTCCACCTCCCGCAAGCGTAAAACATTTGTTTGTGATATTTAAAGGTTTTTCCAAATTTCCTGCATTTCTATTTGGGTGTTTATGCACAAATTGAAAACGCAGATTAAAAAAAAAAAAGAAGAACAGGTGGATAGAAAGGCACCTAGAAAAAGTTATCCAGCACACTTGGTACCTGCAGAGACAAGGAGTCCTTCTGAAGGATAAAGAAGAAGACTTTCCACCGGCTGCCCGTGGTCCATGGTCATCACACTCTTGTCTACTCTTGCATCAAACAGCTTCAGTGTGTGGTCATATGATCCTTCAGGGGGAGACAAAAAAAATTGCATCATTAGTTTTTCATTCACCATCCTCACCTGGAATTTTTTATTTGAATACTGCATTTGTTTACTAGGGAGGTGTCTAACAAAATACTATATATATAATAACATAATTTATTATTAATATCTGCTTTGTGTAGGGGACTGTTTCTGTGTGCAGCAATTTGGGCACTAAAATATTACCAATATAATAACAACAAAAGGCTTTACACCAAATCTCACCAGTCAAGAAGAGATCTCTGTTAAGTTTGCTTGTTATTCCACAGCGGATGTAATCCGTATGCTCTTTGTAAGAGGTCAGCTCAGCAGAGTTGGGGATATCCCAAAGCCGGCATGTATAGTCATCGGACCCGGTCAGGATCTGATAGCGATCCGCGGTGAAGTCTGTTACATGAACAGCCCTGCAAGGTGAACACAAAAATGCAAATTTTTTACATTCCCTTTTCCCTATGCCCACCTAGGCTCCCAGCCCTGTGTTTCCGTTTCTGACAGGTCCCCCTTGACTTTGAGAGAAATACGATATATTCAAAATCAAGGCATTCCCTTTCCAGTTACTTTGATCAACTCACTTTGTATGTCCTTTGAACATTCTGATGGCCACCCTGCCACTGACATCGAACAGTCGAACCGCAGAGTCCTCACACCCTGCCACAAGCAACTGGCCGTCAGATCTGAACCTGCCACTGTAAGCGGTATCTTTAAATCGTGTAAAAGTCTTCACCGGCTCCTGAGAGAATGGTCCATATATGTGAACCTGTTGAAAGGGGGTATAAAATTGCAATAAATGCATGATTAAATAATAATGGGTGATATTTTAGGTTACAACACACACAAAAATTATAACAGATCTTAATTGATAAAACAAACAAAATAGAAGCTCACGTACACTTGTGGAAGCGGTCACAGCATAGGTGTGTGGCGCTATAGGGGAGAAGTCTATGGTTGTGATGGCTCCAAACTCTTTTATCTGGATGGGAGCCTATCATATAAGCAGTCAGAGGTAATTGTTAATAACCAGTAATTGCGGGAATAATGGAAAGGTTATTTAAACTCAACATGTCTAGTGGATAGTAATAATATAAAATCAATTCGCTCACCTTGTAGTTTTTCCAGTACAGGGTGTCCTGTGTGACTTTCTCTCCCAGCTTGGGATACACCTGGATTCGTGTAGGTTTGAATGAGGCCATTTCTGTACCCCGTAGTTCAAATGTGTCGACAGTAATATGCGTTCCTATTTCTGCCAAAAAAAGAAAACAAAGGGATGATTATAGATTGCGAGTACTCTCTAAGTACATCTAATAGTCTAGTACATCTAGAATCCACCACAGAAAACATGTTAGCAGCAAGACAGCGTTAGCTACCGGTACCGGCAACACCACCGTTTGATTAAGAGGCTGCAATAACAGTGGTGTTGACCACATAAACACGAGCATATTGAGCATATTGAGCATATTGAGCATATAGTGAACACTTTTTATCCAATCGCATTTCCTACGTATAGGCCTACGCGTCTCTTACAAGCGTCGACCCCCCTAAGAAGCAGTCAACGTGTTCACTGGAGAAGGCGCACGATGTGAAGCTACGGACCACTGCTTACCTTAACAACTCCTTAATAAACCTTCATAAATCCCCTGAATGCGAATTTTGTCGTGCCACGTTTAGAAGTAATAAAAAAAAAAGTGGAACGATAACTTTGACCATCGCATCAAGTATCTAATTTTAACATGTTGTCACCATTTATTGTCACGCTGGGGCACACGGGGGGCCGCCATGATGGTACCAGAAACACTTCCGTTTACAACTTTATTGGTAACTGTGTCGGTTAACATCGACAGTACAACTCAACGCTACAACTGCTGTTGCAAAGGTATAAATGCAATCTTTGGAAGAAAGAAAAACATTGCAACAATTCAAGGATTAAAATAAAAAATAAATAAAATAAAAATAAATAAATCAATAAAATTACAATCAAATCAAACATATTGTAACGAGAGTAGGTAGGGTGGTGTAGGTGCCTTTGGCCGTTACAATATAATTGCAATATACTATTTGGCCATGGCGAGTATAAAAAATGGCTTCAATTCAGAAACATATATTTGTAAATAAATGGCAGGCCTTTCAATGTCACCGAACGGTCATCAACAACGAATTACTTTCAATTACACCCAGGCGCAAGCGTATTTTGTTCCACTGAATATGTTTTTCATAGAACAACGAACGCAATCACTGTGCAGTCTGCGCAGTTACCAGTGATTTGGGCTTTCTCCATTGTACTTTATGAAAAATATAGATTTATAAAAGGGTTGCTTAACGGAAATGCAGACATTCGAGAGCGTATAGGCCCGTATAGAAAACATCCATCCAGCAAACGCTGAAAAGGTCACATTGGGGTCTGTTTTTTTTTATCTGAGCTGTCACAAAAATAAAATCACACAAATGTACATTATTTAATATGAGTGTTATAGTATGGGGTGTAACAGCGAGGTTTGGCAGATGATTGGCGGACGCCTGCGCGCGTAACGTGCAGCTCAGTACGTCACTTCCGCTGCTCATCCTTTCTTCGAGCTTCCGCCGCCAGTGGCACCCGCGTGTTTACACACTCCCAGGTTAGTTCAGAGTTATTGTGACGTTACGCGGCTCATCGGGTATATATGTTGTGCGTGTGACGAAGAGTTAGCGGGTTGGTGTTGGTCCGTATGTCCCAGACTGGAAGCGAAGCCACCGGAGCGCTGGTATTCTGGTCCGAATGGGGCAGAGGCCCGACGCTAGCTGCACAGCTCAGCCGTTAAGAGCGCTGGGTGGATGACTGAGCTCAGTTTACCAGCTTAGCCTCACGCCCCACCCACCCATACTCAACAAAAATAACCAATGGTTGGAATTGGGATTCTAATTAAACACGCAGAAACATGATAACAAGCATGTGTTATCCTGTGTAAAGACGGGACATGATCATTGCAACGTTACTGCCTGACTCCAGTATGGGCATGTGTGTGTTCTCTCCAGACAGCTCGATAAACAGGTGTGGTGCTATGTTATGGGTTGGAGCAGCTGCACCCAACTCTTTGGCGTTTACTGTTCAAAGGCAATTCAACTTAGTTATTATTGTTACACCAATACACCAGTTGAGGTGCCAAAAGCGAAATGTATTCAAGTCAGAGAAGGCTTATTTGTACGTTTCAACTTGCAACACATTACTTTCCTAAGATTGAACTAACCCCGACATTCATTATTTTATTCATTTTTGAGGGACTTTTTTATCAAAGGATATCCATCCATCCATCCATTCTCGTCCGCTTATCCGGGGTCGGGTCGGCTGGCAGCCGGCTAAGCAGGGCCCCCCAGGCTTCCTTCTCCCCAGCCACACTCTAGTTTCTCCTGGGGGGTCCCGAGGCGTTCCCAGGCCAGATGAGATATATAATCCCTCCAGCGGGTTCTGGGTCTGGGTCCCGGAAAACCTCCAAAGGGAGACGCCCGGGGAGCATATATTTAGGGGAGCAAAAGATATTTAAATGAATGTAATTACCGTCCCTATTACACTGTTGCATTATGGATTACCTAACTTTGACATGTCTTGTGGATTTATTGCTAGATGAAGGAGTCTATAATGAACCAGGAGAAGCTTGCCAAACTGCAGGCACAAGTCCGCATCGGCGGCAAGGTAGGTGTACAGCGATTTTTAATTTAATTTTCATTTTAATTTTGTTGGCCTCAAAAATGGTTCTATTATTTAATTTCAATGTTGCGGTCTTGATCTTCTGCAGGGGTCGGCCCGCAGAAAGAAGAAGGTGGTGCACAGAACGGCTACAGCCGATGACAAGAAACTTCAGTTCTCCCTGAAGAAACTGGGAGTCAATAACATCTCTGGCATCGAGGAGGTACAGTAGCATACAAATGTGTTCTGAGAAAAAATAAGATGCATTTAGCAGCATTTTGGTGCCATTGTGTTGACCTTAAGCGACTTGAATCAAACTATTGTCCCTTTGTCTTTCTGCCCTGTCTTGTGCCACTATAGGTGAACATGTTCACAAACCAGGGCACAGTGATCCACTTTAACAACCCCAAGGTGCAGGCCTCTCTGGCTGCCAACACGTTCACCATCACGGGGCATGCCGAGAACAAGCAGCTCACAGAGATGCTCCCAGGAATTCTGAACCAGCTTGGAGCCGACAGTCTCACAAGCTTGAGGAGATTAGCAGAGACCCTGCCTAAGCCTGGTAAGGAACATTGTGTCATTGTGTTACATTGTTCAGCTTGTTCATTGTCATTATTACTGTTTGATTAAAATGCACACACTGGGTGTCCCCCCACCCACCCCCGTAGCAGGAGACAAGGCCCCCATGCTTACTGTTGAGGAGGAGGAAGATGATGATGTTCCCGGTATGTATAATCATGAATCACCCTTGAGCTATTTTTAACTCATTTTAATATTAGTATTGGTTTGGTTATTGGTTATTGAAGATTTACTCGTCTCTCTATATTGCCTGCATTGGAGTAGGTAATGGTTTGTCGTATATATATTTATTTTTAAGGTGTCTACCCGATGGTGTAAGGTGTTTTCCAATCTGCAGTCCAGTGCTGTGTCATGTAGGGTTTCGAAATTCAAACTTTAGCCCAAGTTATTCTCGGGAACAAAGTAAATCTTTGCCCTCGCCTACAAAGATTGAAGTGTGTCAGTCTCGTTGACAAAAAGTGCTGGCACAGACCGTATGTACTGATTTGAGTTTTTCAAGAGCATTATTCTTAATGGGATAGAATTTAGCCTTGCACTTCCCCTTATTATAGCTATTTCGTCCTAATTTCTAAGCTCTCATTTTATATTACATGGACCATATGTTTATCTTCCCATTTCAGATCTGGTTGAGAACTTCGATGAAGCATCGAAGAACGAGGCCAACTAAGGAGAAAATCCCGCCATAATTTTCAAGACTCCATTTGACAATATGTTTTTAAGCTTTTGCTTTGGCAACCGGAGCTAGTTGCTCTTGCCTTTTTACAAGAACAGCCAAAATAAGTAAAATAGACCCTTTTATGACGACCTGTTACGTATATCACTGTATGATTTGCCTTATTTTGATGTCCCTGTCAATTAATTGGTGAACTGAATGTGCAGATCCCTGTCATGTCCCTTCTTGCTGTGATGCCAACACCAATGTGTTTATCACCATGTAATAAAGATTTAAGTTCTATCACTTGTCTGTTGAAAATCTTTGTGATGAGAACCAAGAATGTGTTTCAACATGAGGCATTGCTTTGCAGTGTTTCGAGACCCAAAATGTCGGTCATATCAACCAGGGAGGGAAATTGACATTGTTGGTATCCACAGGAGAAGGCTAATGAATGAATAGCATCCGGAATAGCACTGCATTAAGGATTTTCAAGACTGGCGTCAATATACATCAACATTTCAACATTGTCTGCAAGTCTAAGAAAAGGAAAGGAAAATGAAAATCCATGAATACATCATGAAGCTCCTTATGGGAGTGCATGTTTTGTAGGGTGTGTGTTATCCAAAGTGTTTTATTGTCGCATGTACATCATAATACAGGGCCATTCTGAACAGTGACATTCTTCTGACATGACAGGCGACTGTACAAAAAGAAAATAGCAAGAACATAATTATATATATATATATATATACAGTATATATGCATTGAAAATATTTATATATATCTTGAGCAGCACAGTATACATAATATAACAATATACATAATGATAAGCTTCACTAATTTGGATGTCTCAAAGGATGGCCACATTTCCTGAGAATAGTAGAGGCATGTAAATGCATGTTATGCAAACCCCTCCACCATGGTTTTGACCATAACCTGGTTTCCTTCTACATGTAAATGTGACGTTAATGTTAGCAGCCGCAGGGTACGAGTAGGGTCAGCTATTGAGTTATTTCAGCAAACATTTTGATAGTGATCCATGTCACTTATTAATTAGTAGGCCTATAAGTACTGTGATGAATGCTTAATTATATCACAATGGGAACTTTGACATTTAATCACCCATTACATCAGCTATGATTCACATATTGCAGGTCTACTGAGCCATTTACTAGATTATATATATAGATATATATATATACTTTTTATGACACATACGTAACCGAGGCAGAATATAGTCTCTTTCTCTGCAATGTGCATATTTTACAAGGAGAGGAAGTTCTAGGACCGGTCAGGGGAATGTTCTGCAAACCGAAATACCGTCTGCGGTTTCTGTATTTCATGAGTAATTTAAGTTTTGTGATATGCAAATAAATGTTTGTCCGCTTGGCATTTGTGTTTGGGGGGAACCCCAAACACTCATGGAAGCTCTCCCACACCATATTCATAAAAAAAACATCCTTACGAAAGCAAATAATGTGCAATGCAAATCAGCATTGAGGAAATGAAATTGGGCTGTGCACTTTGTCACAGCCCAATCATTAATTATTTATCAGAATTAATATTAATCAATTAATTATTATTTATTTGAATAGATAACAGCGATTAAGGATGAAAAATATGAGTCATCTTATTACTTTAATTTTGTCACTGGGTTTTGATTAGACACTACCAAACTTTTTGTCACTTTATTATTGCTCTGTTATTTCCTGTTAATAAAGGGCTATACCTTGGTTTCGATTCACCGCTGCCAAGCTCATTATGCACTGTGGTCACACACACACCCACCCAGTTCCTCTCTCTCTCTCTCTGTCCACTCATTCGCCCATGCATTGCTCCCCCCGCACTTGGGCCCATGATATAAAGGCATGTCTGCCATCACATCATTTAAGATTCAAGGTCACCTCTTTAGTTGGACTGAATTAAAATGGTAAGGGAACACCAATGAGAAGTTGTACTGTAGGAGATTGAAGTTGTGTGTGTTCGTGCTTTGTACATTTCAATGATAGTTCTTGTCTAATCCTTTGTGAAAATGTGATGTCTCTTAAGCCTCAGATGCCTCTGTTACCGTGGATATGTGTTCTCCTGTGGACGAACCTGCAGGAGGCACATGGACTCACCTCATTTCCAAACAATGGTATTCTATCTCTATCCATCATGTGTGTGTGTGTGTGTGTGTGTGTGTGTGTGATCTATATATTTTATCTTCAGAATATACGCATTTACCCATGAATATGACATTTCTGATTGTGTGTGTGTGTGTGTCTGTGTTTGTGTGTGTCCACTTGCTGGCATATGTGTGTGTGTGTGTGTGTGTGTGTGTGTGTGTGTGTGTGTGTGTGTTGTGTGTGTGTGTGTCTAGTGGTGGTGGCTCAAAAACACGTTGACACTCCAGTCACACTGACCTGTGATTCGGCGACGCCCGAGCCCGTTACGTGGATGTTTGCAAGACCCGATGGGAGCGTGGAGAAGGTGGAGTTAGGGGATGACTTCACACAGGACGGGAGAAGTCTGAACGTGAGCTATGTGGAAACACAGATGGTGGGTGAATATAGCTGCTGGCGTGGAGACACAAAGTTGTCGTCTGCTTATCTGGTCCTGGTCGCGGAGGAGATGCCTTCTGGTGAGATGTTTATCTCTGCACTGTGTCATTGTGGAGCATAATCGTGTCTTAGCCTACTTGGTAGGCTATGTTTTAATTGTCATTTCCCGTTATTTGGCAGATTCTCCGTTGAGCTGCTGGGCTACATCCTATAACTGTGTCTTCAGCTGCCAATGGCGCCATGCTGACTATAGCGCTGTACGACTCGGTCTGGGCAATGACTGGTGAGCACTCACAACCTAAACCTGATTCAAAAGCAATATATAAAAAAAATATATACAATATTATATTATATTTCAAAATTTCCACAATGACAAAACAGATGAGTATTTTATACAAATCATTGTCCTATGTGTTGGACCCATCTCCAGTACTGAAGGTAAGAAGACGTGCCTGTGGGTGAATAGCTCCAGTGAGCACCCTAAACACGGCCTCCAGTTCCAGCTGTCCCACTCCCTAACACCGTACGCGGAGGAAACCTCCATGATGGAGCTCACCGTGGAGGCCATGAACGACAACTACTTCCACAGGACAACCAAGAAATTTTACCTCAGGGACATTAGTAAGTTTGACTCAATTCAGAAGAACCAGGGCAAAAAGTTAGTAGTAGCCATATAGGACTATATATAAAACAAAAACAGATTGCTTCTTTGCACGTGGGAAGTGGAGGTCAAACATTGAACCGAAATACACAATTATATTATAATGGTAAAATAACAATTTATATGGTGAGCTTTGGGTATTGAATTGATTTTCTGACCTGTTGTCGTTGGCTTTCTCTTAACTTCTCTCCAGTTCAACCAGAGAGTCCCCGCATTATCAAATGCCAGGAAGTGGGTCATGAACTGAATGTGAGCATAGAGCCAGCGTCCAGCTGGTCCACGCCTCATAGTTACTTCAAATTGGAGCATGAGATCGAATATGTGAACAGAGACGATGGCGAGGTAAGGTCACACACACGTACACACGTACACACGTACACACGTACACACGTACACACACACACACACACACACACACACACACACACACACACACACACACACACACACACACATACACACTATAGGGGTGACCAAAAAAATCCTTTCATGTAAAAATCACACAAATTTGCCTTTGTGTGTTTACATTATTGCTCGGTTGATATAACCTTTTCTAATATAAAAACATAATATTATACAGTACATTTACTCTTCTTTCATGCCAAATTTGCCACACAGCGGACTGCAGAATCCTGAAATGAGTACCCCTATATATTCAATCAGGAATCGTTTTTGAATCGGGAATGGCAAACAGACATTTGCCCATAATTGTGTTTGATCTCTAATTGCAGAAGGGATACTCAACAACTCATCGGATACCGAAGGGAATCTGCATGCTCAGAGTTCGATCCAGAGACTTCCTGGTGCTCTCAGCTTGGAGTCAATGGACTCCATGGACAAATGTAACCCTTTAACCTGAGTACTCTCACGCTGTCGTGTCCTGTCAAGCTTCAACTTCTCTGCACACACACACACACGTTGACACTTCACTATGCTGTTCTCTATTCATAAGCTGCAAGTTACTGTGTCTTGTTAGTTACCGCAAGTAACTGCATCACAGTATGAAAACAACTTATTTCATGTAACGTATTTATGGTTTATTTATAATTATTTATCTATATATTTCTTTATTTTATTATTTATTTATTTATAATGGAACAACACACACACATATACATGTACTGTATATATAGATATATATACATTTACATTTAGGGCATTTGGTAGACACTTTTATCCAAAGCGATACTAAGAGTACATTTGTTGAAGGAGACAGCAATATATCGCTGTAGTGCATAAAGATAAGAATAGACTTTCAAGCATTCATAATTGCAAGGCTAATAGAACGAGTTTCATAATTGCTAGGTAGCCTGCATAATAGCTGGGATAAGAGCAGAAGTGCCATTCTGAGCACGTTACCAATATCTAAGAACATAACAATATGCTAAACAATGTCAAGTACTATTAATAATGCCAAGACGTACAAACACAAAAGTTATTGCTATAGGTTATATACTGTATATGTATCTGTCTCTGTCCTCTCTCTGTTTAAATGTTTGTGTATTTCTATGTAATTGACTCCGCCATTGTCTATTAAAAGTGTTTGTTTGTATCCTCATATATATGTTGCTTGTTTGTTCATGTTAATGTTTGTTTCCTTGTTCCTCTGTCACAAATGTTACATAGCAGTTGGTTTACAGGGCTAACAAATAGCAATGGCAACTTAGCTATTGCTATGATGAGGCAGAACAGGAGGCAATATAAGATAAGATAAGATGAGATAAGATAGAACTTTATTCATCCCAAAGGAAAGAATTTACTTCAGCATGAATAAAGTTCTATCTTATTTAAATATGTATCTTATTTAAATATTGATTGACATTGACATTGTTTTTGATATCATTCATGACATCACACATGCAGTGCTCTTATCTAGTATCAGCAAATTATACAGTTAACGAAATAGATAGATTTTATGCTGTCATACCGATATATCTATATATCTCTATCTATCTATTTCTCTCTCTCTCTCTCTCTCTCTCTCTTCTCTCTCTCTCTATATATATATATATATATATACAGTATATACATAAAGATAAGAATAGAGCAGGTTTCAAGCATAGATATATAATATATATAAACCATACTGTAACAAATTGCCAATCCAATTCCTCCATTGGCTATAAGTGATACTCTATCTCTATCTGTGTGTGGTACGGGAGGTGCCATGGTCAGAAATATCACTGAGCACTCAACAGGGAACCTGTGATTATCTACATTCTACACTGTGACAAACATTTGTCACAGAAAACAACAACCTCACATCTATATTGCTTTGCTCTTTAGTGTCTAAGAAGAAGTCACCACATAACAAACTCACCCCTGCAAAGAACCCTTGTTTTCTTCAAAATAGTTTAAAGTAGTCCTTTTATGTGTTTCTTAATAGGAACTTAATTCTCATTTGTATCACATCGTATGCATTCTGATGGTCTTGTTTTTTGTGGCAGGTGAAGAAACACGGGTCAGCAAGAGTGATTTCCTGTAAAAACAAGACCAAGAAGGGCAAGCAACAAAAAAAAGGAACTATTGATCCGATTTCTTGCTTTGCTTAGTTTCGCCTATGTTTCAGAATCAGTGATCGTACTTTGTTTTTATTTTCTTTCTGAATGGCCAGTGTTTGATTCCCCTCCGACAGCTTCTGGGTTCAACTTCAAACCCTTATTTTCAAAGTCTAAAAGCCTATAGCCTATATAGCCTATAGCCTACGTGCTCTGAATCTAAAACCCACTGGTGCTGATGATAAATGCTGGGTCCTTGCACCCGCTCCTTTCTGGGCCCAGGGTTTGGCCTAACGATGACACTCTTCAGTTGAACACCATTTTGCACTTGAGTCTTCACTGTGATTTGGGCATGCATTGAAATGTTCCCCACGACCTTCTAGGATGCACTTGAACTTGACGCAAGATGCCTTTCGAAGCATTTTGAAGTGCACAACTACAAAACTACAACTCCACTGTACTACTATTGTAGTACAGTGTCTTTTGTATTGATTATTTTGTGTTGATTATATATATTTTTTTACACATACATAAATAAATATGTATTTGCATAATTGCATTCCATGTAAAACGTGTATTTTGTGTACATGTATACAATTTATTATGCTGTCTGAATAAAACTATAGATCGATCATAAAAGCCAGGGTCCGGTGTGCGCATTTATTTGGAAAGAGACCGGACATTTACTTGGAAAGAGACCGGAAGTGTGCTCAACAACACGCGCGAGATCCTCCCCCCGCCTCCACGAAACCGAACACACTAAATGTCCGTTTTGACGGTTTGAGATGCAGCTCGTAGATGTTTGTTGACCGCAAATGTCCACACAATGGTTCGGTTTCACGGTCGCGCAACTGCGTGGGACGTTTGGCTCTGGATTGTCTTCGTGCACTTCCAGTTCACGTCAGGTGAGCGGTGAGAAAAGCACGTCGTTGGCTCACTAGTCCAACGCTTCGTACGTAAGACAACGTGTGTGTGCGTGTGTGTGTGTTGACCTGTTTAGCGAGCGTGACGTCATCACCGATATTTAAATATGTGTCTTCTGCATTCGAGGTCTTGGGCTGAATGAACTGCTTTACTTCCGGGTTATTAGTCCTGAGGATATCGGTTACGTCTTCAGCGCGGCGCCAGCTAAAGACTTCGGGGGAGCTTTTGTGAGTATTTAAGACGGCGATGTCACGCAGCTTATTGTCCCGAGGAATCCGCTCGCCGGTAGGCTTACGCGTAATGCTCTGTCCCACGCCACCTCTGTTTGGGTGCTACAGACCACTTCATACAACAAGATCTTCCTTGTGCCAGCCGAGCCAATCGATGGTTGTGAACCTCTGGCGAACAGAGAACTGATTGAGGGGCAGGTGATCCTGCTGGAGAGAGGGTATGTGGGATGGCTGTGCGCCGCCTGTACGTGGTGGACACAACACTATTCTATTCTATTCTATGTACATGCATTATTGTGCAGCTGGTGTCATGCTAAACTGTAATGTGCACGTTGGTTCTTGTTTTTTTGTACGTCTGTCATTGTCAATTAGTGTTAAATGTGTCTATCTGTGCACTCCAGTGGCTGTTCCTTTGTCCATAAGGCCCAACAAGTGGAGGAGGCAGGAGGCAAAGCGGTGCTTATAGCAGATAACGTCGTAGAGAATGACAGTCTGTACCTGGACATGGTCGCCGATGGGAGCGCTGCTATGCCAAGCATTCCCGCCTTTTTCCTGTTGGGACGTGATGGGTAAGACTGATGAACGCACAATTATCTCTTCGATACACCGTATTCATTGTGGCCATACCGGTTATTTGGATACAACTTCCAATTTGGGACGCACATTAAATATCATCCCGATCAATTATTGTCCAATAATGGGAAATTGTATTATGTGTTATTCCCATAATTACATTGTCTATAAATTGAGCTGACAATTCAAAGCCAATATTTGCTTCCACTGACTTGACAAGTGCAGCATGCTGTTGTACCACTCGTGATGTCAGTAGACATAAAATAAAAACATTTTTTGTATTGACTTATTTAGCTATAATTATATATGTATGATATTTTATGCACAAAATTGTATCTAGGCGAATAAGGTCAGGTCAAGCCAAGGTTTTGCCTACATAGAGGAATTCTTTGCGGCCCCAAAGAGGTTTTAGTAAGTCTTCTTTCATGAATGGCTGGAAGCTGGACACATTTGGAAATAAGGGAAGCTCCTCTCAGTCTGTTCTTCTGTTGAGTTTTATGGCAGCCGCCATCCATAAGTGTTGCATTACCACCATCTGCTGGACTTTCTCTTGACTATCATTGTTATAAAGGGCACAGAATGGAAATGTTCTGGAACATAGCTGCATGTGAATAGTGAAAAGAAAAGCTATCCCAGTAATTTACCGGAACCTAGAGGCTTTAAATACAATGTCTTTGACTTCTAGCAATCAACTCCCCTCTCGTACACAGCAGCTATCATTTTATTTTATTTTCCGGCTTGTGCTAGATAAGCCAGCTAAACTGCATTCTTTTGACTGGGCCTGAATGCTTCTCCGTGACACTAGTGCTGATGGGAGAAAGGACGTCCTGTGATATCTCGTCAAATAAAAGCGGTTTTATTTCTGGTGAATCTTGAATGCTAAAATACAACCACGGCATGGTTTTTTGCATCATTTCATTTGAAGTTTTGGTACGTCTGGTCTTATCCCAGCTATTTATGCAGGCAATTTGGCAATTATGAAACTCGTTCTATTAGCCTCGTAACTATGAATGCTAGAAAACCGCTCTATTCTTATCTTTATGTACCAGCAATATATGTACCAGCAATATATGTAAGTCGCTTTGGATAAAAGCGTCTGCCTAATGCCCTTAATGTAAATGTAATGTCGTGTATCCTGCACAAACCAAATGGAGCATTTCCATAATAATAATAATTGTATAATGATAACAAAGATCTGTCTGACACAACAATCTCCTGTTGTGTGCTACATGTGTGCAAAGGGCGACCCTGGAAAGAGTCCATATGTGCAATCTGCTGGAAACGGCTAGTGGAGCTTTTTTGGCAGATCACCTGTGAGCCAGGAATAACCCTGATGGCTACACAACTCAGCATAAGCACTCATGTGCTTTGGTTTTCTTCTCTTAGGCTTATGATCAGACGGTCTCTCCAGAGACATGCGCTGCCTTGGGCTGTGATCTCCATCCCTGTGAATGTCTCTTCTTTGGGCTCCTTCCCTCTGAACCAACCGCCATGGACACTGTGGTAGAGCAGACGTAGACAACATGCTGAGCAGCCAGTCGGAACAAATCCCCCCCCCCCCCCCCCCCATTTATTTTGAAGAAGAAAATGCCTACGCAAAATATGTGTTGAATGCATCTACATATTTAATGGTTTGGTTGAAGTACATTTTATACACATATTTGGGATGCATCCACACGCATGGTCTTCATCATTGCTGTCATTCTATACCAAGCTTTTTCTGTTTGTTAAATGGTTTTCATTTCCTGGGCTGTATCAAATGTTGTCCTTTTTTTCATATTTCTCCCATGTTTTCTTTGTTGGTTTTGATATTAAAGGGCCACTATAACCGGTTCATACATCACAAATATCCCCAGTTTGACTCCAACTTCTGGTGTGTTGGTTTTGGGAATTGAATTAAAATTGACAATAATGGCTTGAAAAGCCAAGAAAGCACTTGAAATGAACAACACAAATGAACTGACACAAAGCAAACCATTTTTCTGTAATACCACTTCTACATTAAAGACAAATTGTCAACTTGGCAAAGGTGGCAATCTTGACCCTGCATCTAACTCATCTTAAACAAAGGGCTTCTTTTTCTTTCTCTCTTTCCACTTGTCGGTCGTCACATTACCTTTTTGAAACTGCTTGTCACTCGCACACCTGATATATGGACCCTTTATTTAATACTGACAACTTTAGTATTAACAAATGTATTATGACTGACAAAATATTCACATACACGAAACAATCATTTTCAGACGTTTGTCATTGTCCGTTTTGTTTCTTATTCTGTGAGTTTTATTAGAACAGAAACCAATAGGCCTATTAACGCACCAGCATGAAGCACTTTGCTAATAGGCCTAGATAACAAAGATTGACATAACATAAGCAATTACAGAATTATGGATTGGTTGATGTATTTATCATCAATGGGTGCTAATAGCACCCTCATTAGGCCTATATAGTATTGTGTGGGTGGGTGTGTGTGTGTGTGTGTGTGTGTGTGTGTGTGTGTTGGGGGGGGGGGTGAGAGGGGAGAGGGAGGGAGACGGGACAGAGGGCAAGAAAGAAGAAAATATCATTTTCATGCGCTCTGTACTTTGACTATTATCTTCGGTATCTCCAGTTTCGGTCGTCCTCATCTCATTTCTGGGTGAAACGAACCCTGCAGACATAACACAGTTCACAGTGTCATTATTGGGCGTGTAAAACATGACTGAGTGGCTTGCTGCAGTGGCCCCTGTGTACCTTATAGGCCTACCTGATGCATGGACACGTCCATATCCTCATCACGGCTTCCCGCAGCGCCGGGCTGCTCCACACGTATATGGCCGGTGTGGTCAGAGCGTTGAGTCGGGCCATGATGGCGAACGGGTTGGTGGACTCGTTTCTAAACTGCACCCCGCGTCGGAATATGAACCGCAGTATAATATTGACGAACGACGGGGACCACAGCACCAAAAAGCTCACGACAACCAAAATGACAATGTTTAAGGATTCTTTCTTGTTGTCTCGCTCGACGCTCGGCGGATCTCGCTTCAGTTGGTAATTGGCCACAATGTACAATTTAATGGTCATTATGATCTTGGTCAGCACGATGAA
Organism: Coryphaenoides rupestris; assembly: GCA_002895965.2. Classification (NCBI taxonomy): domain Eukaryota; kingdom Metazoa; phylum Chordata; class Actinopteri; order Gadiformes; family Macrouridae; genus Coryphaenoides; species Coryphaenoides rupestris. The sequence goes on from PIJE02000127.1 coordinate 616,420, forward strand.
TTGTAAGGCGACAATGCCGAAGGCGTACTGTTGGACCGCTTTAGAAAGAGGCAGAAATAGTGCTGCTATTTGCAGCGCATACACATATATCCAGCAAAACAGGACTGTACATATTACAACCCATCTGGTGACGAATCGACTGTAGATAAACGGGTGGCAAACGGCAATATATCGGTCAAATTGTGCAAATAAAAACGTAAATATATTGACCCCAAGAAGTGACGGTACGAAGTTGTAGGTTCCGTTCCTGCTGGGGTGACCTTCGTGCACGTCGAACAGACCCAGATAATACACGGACATGCCCGTCATCGTGTCGCAGATACTGGTGTTCAGCATGAAGATGAACCTGTTTTGTCTGATGAGAGCTTCCGTGGCCAAAATCCCGATCACCACCGTGCCGGCGAGGAGCACCGCGGTCGTCGCGAAAACGTAGTGGAAAATAAACAGTAAATAGCTGGCGGGGTTATCGAGGTCCAGCGCGAAACCTATGCCTCCTGCGAGGGCTGCTGTGGTGTTGACGGACAACATCGCTGCTCTGGCCGATAGGCGGATGATTTAGATCAGGTGGAGGGCGACGCATCCTCGTCTCCTTTTAAACCGAATCCACAAAACGACGTTCCCTGCGGAGACCCGTCCACTTTCGTAATCAATCTCTAGGGTACTTCTCCGGCCTTGGTGATGGGCATATAGGCCTTATTTGTCCCAGAGGACTAGAACTTAAATAGTTTAATGGGTTTAGCTCTTGTTATTTTAATTAAGCCTCATAAAAACGTAATAAATGTTAATCACAACATGAACTTATTCGTTTTAACAAAATTGATCATCTGAAAAATGACAATCGGTTTTTTAAATGATGGTTTGTGCTTTTGTCTTTATAATATAGAGTTTCACATTTATTTTGACCTTTCCATTTATTTATGGCCTCAACATAGTTGCTTCTCATCCTTTATGTTTAGCTCTACCTCACACAGGTGAACAAATATTATACTTAAAATATACGTATTTACATTTCTCACTGTAAGTAAGGTGAGGCTGCTTAAAACAACCACCAACCAGACACACTCCACATTTTAATATTTTTGAATGGATTTGTTAATCCTGCTGAAAGCAGGAAATTATTCTATATCACACAGTATCATCAGGGATGCAGAGACACAGACAGATACAGCATCACAATGTGTATACAGGATGAACTTTAATATTTGGACCCAGTTCACAGATTGTCTAGCGTGATTCTAGAGCAGGGGTCGGGAACCTATGGCTCGCGAGCCATATATGGCTCTTTCGATGACGGCATATGGCTCCCAGACAATTTTGATGGGAGCGCCGGCGCTCCCGGCAACCATATAGGAGTATTACGGTAAACTCGACGGGGTTGCGCAGAAGAGTTGCGCAAAAAAGTTGTAGGACGAGTTGAGAAGCCGGAGGAGACAGAGAGGATCCAGGCTTGTTTACATCGTGTTTACATCGTTTTTTAGTATTATTTACAATGTTTTAAAAATGTATGTCTTTGTGAGCCATGAGGGGGCGTGGTTAGCGCTGTCGCGCAGTGACAGGGGGAGCGGAGCGGCAGGAATGCCTGGAATGTGACGCAGCTGTAGCGAATGAGTGTAATTAACGCTATAATGACGCATGCGTAGTAGAGGCTGGGCAGACCGGAGGGACTTCAACCGCCAAACCCTCTGGAATCCCACCGTGCAGCGGACTACGGGCGACTATTTTAAGTTATATGTTGATCAACGCGTTATTTAAGTTGAGACTGTAAATAAACAGCGTTATTATTACCACACCCACGGATCCTCTCCATTCCTTCTGTGAACCCAGGAAAAGCCACAGCAGTGGCATTGTGACAACACAGGACTTTTACAGTCTTACTTAAAAAATGCACGCATAAGTTGCATTACATTTTATTAAATACTATATGGCTCTCAAGGAAATACATTTAGAAATATTTGGCTTTTATGGCTCTCCCAGCCAAAAAGGTTCCCGACCCCTGTTCAGAGGGTATTGTCCGGTTGAGTTTTTTGACTGCTGTGCAGTTTCAGTCATCATCTCATTTCTTGGCGGAAGGAACCCTGTCAGAGATATTAGAGGTTATTTCATTCTTGCATTCAGCATTTAATACATCAATTAGTGGCTTCTCAACCTTTGCTTGTGACATGATAGGGGAGCTAAAATATAAGATACGTTTTTCATTAAAATATTAATATAAAATAGGAGAAGCACTAAAATGAAATAATTGAGTTGTGTATGTCTATTTGTTTAATGTCTGGTATTGATTTGGACTCAATGGGTCACATGACATGTGACATCTTTTACTCTTTTTTTATTTTTTTTTAATATATTTTCCCTCACAACTATATAATTTAATGCTCCATATTGTATAATTGTTTAATGCCTTCCAGGTCATTACATGCGCCAATTATTACTTTAATTCTTTCTAAATTGTGAAATAGGAAGAGCAGACAATTGTCCTCATTGAAGCCCTCCTTTTGAGACCATTTAAAAGGTTTGAATAAAGCATGGCAAACTAATATAACAATGTGTTAGGCCTGTATTATATTTTCTTATATGGCATCGAAGTTCCAGTCATGGTGGACAAAAATATAACTGCTCCAAGATTTGAAGGATTTATAATTTATGCAAAATGTATGCAATCTATTACATCAATAATATTGTAGGCATGTCACGGGAGGCATGCAGACATAAAACGAAACGTTTATTTTAGTACATGCATAACAATATGACGCTATATGCCCATTCATTCATGTTCCCTTTTTGCATTAAGCTGTAGCGTTTTCTATGGTTTAAGAATGATTCAAAGGACACAAAAGCTAAAAATGTCCCGCACCGTAGGTATTATACTTCGGCCATTACTTTGGTCGAATATTATAAGCTTTATCGCACACGTCAATCATAATGAGATAAAACCAATACAACCCCGATATGATAGAACAGACCATATCTGATGCCCAATTGTGATTAGGCCTTTATAACAAAGATTGACATAACATAAGCAATTACAGAATTATGGATTGGTTGATGTATTTATTTATTATCAATGGGTGCTTAATAGCAATGATTCCCTCATTAGGCCTATATTATTGTGTGGGTGTGTGTGTGTGTGTGTGTGTGTGTGTGTTGGGGGGGTGAGAGGGGAGAGAGAGGGAGACGGGACAGAGGGCAAGAAAGAAGAAAAATATCATTTTCATGCGCTCTGTACTATGACTATTATCTTCGGTATCTCCAGTTTCGGTCGTCCTCATCTCATGTCTGGGTGAAACGAACCCTGCAGACATAACACAGTTCACAGTGTCATTATTGGGCGTGTAAAACATGACTGAGTGGCTTGCTGCAGTGGCCCCTGTGTACCTTATAGGCCTACCTGATGCATGGACACGTCCATATCCTCATCGCGGCTTCCCGCAGCGCCGGGCTGCTCCACACGTATATGGCCGGTGTGGTCAGAGAGTTGAGTCGGGCCATGATGGCGAACGGGTTGGTGGACTCGTTTCTAAACTGCACCCCGCGTCGGAATATGAACCGCAGTATAATATTGACGAACGACGGGGACCACAGCACCAAAAAGCTCACGACAACAAAAATGACAATGTTTAAGGATTCTTTCTTGTTGTCTCGCTCGACGCTCGGCGGATCTCGCTTCAGTTGGTAATTGGCCACAATGTACAATTTAATGGTCATTATGATCTTGGTCAGCACGATGAATTGTAAGCCGACAATGCCGAAGGCGTACAGTTGGACCGCTTTAGAAAGAGGCAGAAATAGTATCGCTATTTGCTGCGCATACACGTCGATCCAGCAAAACAGGACTGTACATATTACAACCCATCTGGTGACGAATCGACTGTAGATAAACGGGTGGCAAATGGCAATATATCGGTCAAATTGTGCGAATAAAAACGTCAATATATTGACCCCAAGAAGTGACGGTACGAAGTTGTAGGTTCCGTTCCTGTTGGGGTGACCTTCGTGCACGTCGAACAGACCCAGATAATACACGGACATGCCCGTCATCGTGTCGCAGATACTGGTGTTCAGCATGAAGATGAACCTGTTTTGTCTGATGAGAGCTTCCGTGGCCAAAATCCCGATCACCACCGTGCCGGCGAGGAGCACCGCGGTCGTCGCGAAAACGTAGTGGAAAATAAACAGTAAATAGCTGGCGGGGTTATCGAGGTCCAGCGCGAAACCTATGCCTCCTGCGAGGGCTGCTGTGGTGTTGACGGACAACATCGCTGCTCTGGCCGATAGGCGGATGATTTAGATCAGGTGGAGGGCGACGGATCCTCGTCTCCTTTTAAACCGAATCCACAAAACGACGTTCCCTGCGGAGACCCGTCCACTTTCGTAATCAATCTCTAGGGTACTTCTCCGGCCTTGGTGATGGGCATATAGGCCTTATTTGTCCCAGAGGACTAGAACTTAAATAGTTTAATGGGTTTAGCTCTTGTTATTTTAATTAAGCCTAAAAAAGGTAATACATGTTTTGATATTGATCTGAAAAATGCCAATCGGTCCTCAAATGGTTGGTTGATGGTTTGTGCTTTTGTCTTTATAATATACAGTGTCACATTTATTTTGACCTTTCCATTTATTTATACAGCATCACAATGTGTATACAGGATTAACTTTAATATTTGGACCCAGTTCACAGATTGTCTAGCGTGATTCTAGAGGGTATTGTCCGGTTGAGTTTTTTGACTGCTGTGCAGTTTCAGTCATCATCTCATTTCTTGGCGGAAGGAACCCTGTCAGAGATATTAGAGGTTATTTCATTCTTGCATTCAGCATTTAATACATCAATTAGTGGCTTCTCAACCTTTGCTTGTGACATGATATGGGAGCTAAAATATAAGATACGTTTTTCATTAAAATATTAATATAAAATAGGAGAAGCACTAAAATGAAATAATTGAGTTGTGTATGCCTATTTGTTTAATGTCTGGTATTGATTTGGACTCACTGGGTCACATGACATGTGACATCTTTTACTCTTTTTTAAAAAAAATATATTTTCCCTCACAACTATTTAATTTAATGCTCCATATTGTATAATTGTTTAATGCCTTCCAGGTCATTACATGCGCCAATTATTACTTTCATTCTTTCCGTAGCACAATTCAGCTTCCAGATTTCTATATGGCATGATGCCAAATCGATAACTAGAAATCCTACTTTCTGGCTGCGAACACGTTGGACTAAAAAAATAAATAAAAAAGGTTGGTGACCCCAGGCTTATAGAGCCACCCCTTAACAACTAAATTGACCCTTTCTCTCGGCCTAATTGGCCTACGTGACACTGCCGAAGAAGTATAGGGACTAAAGGTCAAAGCCTATACGCAAAACTATTCTATTATTCTTTTATAACTGCGGTCGGCTCTCGGGCGTTTTGCACGTAAGAATTTCACTCACTGCTTATACTTGTGTAAACTGTGAAGTGACAATAAAACACTTGAAACTTGAAACTTGTTGTGGTGACATATGTGATTGTCTAGGAGCTGGAATCACGTTTGGGCAAGAGGACAACTGTGTTTTATGGGTTGTAGGCTTATTGCCGCTTTAAACAACGTGGTAAAAAATACTGGATTGGTTATAATCTAGGGCACAGAGCAGGTCAAAGAATGTAGAGTCATAAGGATAATTGCAAGAAACCATTCCTTTATTTTATAACCCATCCGTAAATACCATAATTCCATTCTAGTTTACAAATATAAACAAGGATATTAGACAAACCGAACACATATCAACGTCGGCAGCATGCTATAGTATTGTCTATAACCACGTAAATGCCTGATTACGCGATAAACTTATTAAATAAACACTTATTTGGCCACAACTGTGATTTTTTATTTGCGCGTTATGATTGTTTGATCCAAATAAAAGCACCCGTAGACATATATAAACTGGGCGATGCAGCTATCACAGAAATCAACACGTTTGTCGTGTTAAACCGTTCCATTATGGCAAACCCGTCTGAGGACTTATTCCCGCTTAGTAATAACAGACTATATTGACCATCGCGGGGAACCATAATACCAAAAAGCTTATGACGATTCTTAATGATTCCTTCTTGCTCATTCGACGTGGGTTTCGGTCGAGCTGGTAGGCCTATACAACGTACAATTTAAATGTCTTTACATGTTAAATGTTACTTTTGTAAACTCAATTATTTGCAAAAAAGGGAAAACGTATAGGCAAACAACTACTGCGATTTTGAAACATGCAGGACATTTCAAGTAATTGAAAAGCAATATAAATGGGTGGCAAACAGAAGAAAATATCAGTCAAAGTAATTGTGCAAATGAAAAGGTAATCATGTTAAAAGAAGGGATGGAAACAGGTTACGTCGAGTTCCTAAAAGTAAAAGTACATCAAGATCCCAACGACAACCCGTACACCACTACACTTAACGAGACAAGTCAAAGAGGTGGGCTATAGCTGCCTCCATAACAAGGTGTTGAACGGTGACATATATATCACTGTTGTGTGTGCATATAGCCTCGTATAGACATCACTAAGAATAGGTATTGTCTATCACTAAGATAAAAAACTTTTTACACCCACGTTAGTCGACTTTAGATCCATTTTCAGTGAACCAGTGCCTAACGAGTCCCTTTACGCATGGATAGCAGATTGCCTTCAACCAGCCTATGTTTTATATGCATCATTCTTAATTTAATCTTAGTTTGCCGATCACTTAGTTATTTATATAAGATTAAATGGCTTATCAGACCCAGATCAGACCCAAATCACACTCATTACATTTTACATATTTATTTAAAAAATAAAATACTGAAACTGTTCAATGAGCCCATGGTCATGTTTCAGTGACATATACAGATTGTTTGATGTGTCGAATAATCTGATGTATCAACTATACATGAATATCTGTTTTCATCCAATGTTTGCTTTTAATAACTACAGCATAGGCCTATAGACGTTAGTTAATATACAACTTCCACACATATTTTCACACATGGGAGAATCTTACTAATCTTAGGCCTAATTCCACAATTCATTGGCTTATTATTCACGCTATATGAATGGCTCTGTTTGTGTGCGTCAGCCCATTGCGATTCAATCCAATTCTATTAAGAGAGGAGAGAGAGAGATACAAAAAACAAGATTAGCAAAATAAGCAACGTCAAGATTATATACATTTTAACCATTACCCATTCGTTGGAGTCTATAAATATGCCAGTGTCTATAGGCAATTGTCTGAATTGCACATAGTGCACACATTCTGGATAAACACTCAGATATTTAATATGTGTGTTAATGGTTCAGTTGGTAGGCCTATAAAACAGCCTATACTAAACCATAGGCTTATATATACGCATTTGGAGGAATAAATGCGCTTGTTTTAATTTGATGAAACATCAGTAGTTTTAGACTGAATAGGCACATTAAACTCACATCTATAGAGACGCTTTCAGACCTTTCCATCATATTAATACACAATTTCGACATTTAACATGTTTGTGTGTGACCCAGCCAGGTCAGTTAAACAGTTGCAGGTGTATACTTACCTCCTTTTGGGACACACCCTTCGCCACACGGTTCTCCAGACCGCTGCTCGCAACACTGGGCTGCCCCAGATGTATAGCGTCGGAGTAACCAGTGCGTTCAGACGTGCCATCGTTGCAAACAAGTTGGTGGCTTCGTTTCTGAATAGAAGTCCATTTCTGGTGAGCTGTCTCACAATTATATTGACGAACGAGGGGCCCCACAACGCCAAGAAACATATCACCACAAACACAATGATGCGTAAGGACTCCCGCTTGCCGTCTCTGTCAGCGCTCGGCAGTTCCCGTCCCAACTGATGCTTGGCTATAACATATAATTTAATAGTCATCGCCACTTTAGTGAGGACTATGAGCTGCAGAGTCATGACACCAAAAGCGTTTATTTGAGCCGCTTTAGAAATGGGCACCATGTTTTGCACCGTCACAATGGTGTAGGTGTAAATCCAGCAAAAACAGCAGATGACAATGACAAAGGATCGTGTGATGTAACGTTTGTAAAAGAAAGGATGGCACACAGCAAAGTAGCGGTCGAACTGGGCGAAGAGAAAGGTTAACACGTTGACCCCTAAAAACGACGGCAGAATATAATATGTGCCGTTTCTCGACGGGTACCCCTCCTGGACGTCAAAGAGGCCCAGGTAGTACACGGACAGCCCCGTGAGGGTGTCGCTGATGCTCGTGTTCAGCATGAAGATGAAGCGGTTCTGCGCCCGGAGCCCTTTGGTGCTGAATATCGCGATGACCACCGAGCCCGCCACGAGTACCGAGCTGGTGGCAAACAGTATGTGGAAGATGAAAACGAAGAAGTCCTCCGGGCTGTCGAAGTCTACGGACAAAGGTACACCAGAGGTGTTGGAGAGCATCGTGGCCGCTCGCCGCTGCAGGCTGCACACCTCGCAGCCAATTTATAGATCAGCCCTAGGGGAGCATTTCCAATCAGTTTACACGCGTGTCGACGTGTACGGTTCATCCCACGGGTTTACGGGCCATTATGTAAAGCATGTAGGCCTAGTCTATCTCTTTCATTTTAACCAGCATATAGCATATGTGGCAATTACTTAATCTTGGATTAAACGATCTCATATGTCATAACACACTCACAATTACTGCATTATATAATTTTAGTTGATGGATGCAAATGTCTCTCATGTCATATTTTAACATGATATTTGTCTCTCCACGGAAGGCGGACCACTTGATCTAGATTTGAACGGCAGTGTATAACCTACTCCAGAAGATGAAGAAATATGCAATAACAACAACGACAACAACGACAAATAACGTCGTATATATATGCCTTTATTGGCCTGTACGACTATATGGCTTGTCTTCCACTACACTCATCTTGTTTATTCCTGTGGATGTGGATTACATATTGTTTTATTAGCTCTAGCGTGTTTTGCCACCTTTAACAGTACAGCCTAACACACATTAACGCACATCTTTAAATTGCACCCTTTAATTGCTTATTTTTTTATATATACAGTATATATATTTCTTTCTTTTGATTTCTATATTATTACTTTCTGTTTAATGTTGAATGTTATGCACCAATCTCACAAAAGCACATTCCTTTGTAAAAAAAACTATGGCAATAACCCTGATTCTGATTCTGATTTATGCAACTGCAATTTCATTGGTATTACACAGTGACACATATTCATTCCTTGTTATGGTCCTATATGCAGGCTTATATGCGTGTCTACATGCTTGAAATCACCTTGAGGGCAGTTCTGCTATATAGGCCACTAAATGCAATCGCCAACATCAGGCAACATCGGTCTACAGAGCGGTGAACATCTACGGAATCGGACCACTAGATGGCGTCGATACATCTGCTATCGACCCGGTTCACCGCAAACCATTATACATGGTGGATGGTGGATGGTGGATGATGCAGTGCAACAACTGTTGTCAAATTAAGAATATGCCTCCAATGTCCATGGACATGTCTTTATTTACTTTAAAAAAAAAATACATCACTTACCCTTTTTGTATCCTGCATTTTGTTTTAAATGGAAGAGACCTATATTTTCACAGTCTACGGAAGGACACATTAGAACTTTTTCTGCCGTGTTTTTGTTGTGTTTGTTGTTTGTTTTTACAAACGAATACGTTTGCAATTATGGTGGTATGGTGGTATGGCTTGTGAACAAGGCCGTATTAACGACCGGGCCGCCTGGGCCGCGGCCAGGGGCCTCGAGCTCCCCCTAGGGGCGAGGGGCCTCCAATACGCTATGAAAGTGTCGCGTCATCACATAGCAACGAACATAGCAACGGGCCGATGGAGACAAACAATCAGCGTTGTCTCCAGTTGGTTTCGATGGGCATCTCCACACTTTTTTAGGGATGAAACTAAACTAATAAAGAAAGGTAAACTGGCTTACCACACAGCTCAACTTATTGCTTTCACTTTCTATGGTACTGAGAGTTTTATATTTGGCAGCGTAAATGTTCGTATGAGTGATTAAAACTTACAATAACCGTCAATGGCGCTTAACAAGCTAATTTAACCGAATGACTGTTTGTCTCCAAGGTACGTTCTGATTATGAAAATGATGTCATCACTTTCACAGCGTATCATCCCATCTATTTTTTTATATATTTTTATTTATTTATATTTGTATTTATTTATTTCTTATTTATTATTATTATTATTATTATTATTATTTTGGTGGGGGGGGGAATAATTGAGTGTGTGTTGAAATGCAAACCAAGTGTATACCTACTTTATTGCAAATAAAAATATGATTGATTGGTTTGCTGACTGTGTGTATCATGACGATAATGAGGGTGACGTGACACGTCCAAAAGTCCCACAGTCAGGTCAGGTGACCGCGAGAAATAGGATACCTTGCACTTGGCGCTGAAAGTTTATCAAGTAGGCTACCTAAGAGTAAGAGACGAAAAAAACATGGATAAAAAAGTAAAACGGTGGGAAAGTGGAGCTGCTAAGTTAAAATCTAAACAGGAAAGGGAAAGAAAGAAGTGCATTGGTTTAAAATATCCCCAGTTTGACTCCAACTTCTGGTGTGTTGGTTTTGGGAATTTAATTAAAATTGACAATAATGGCTTGAAAAGCCAAGAAAGCACTTGAAATGAACAACACAAATGAACTGACACAAAGCAAACCATTTTTCTGTAATACCACTTCTACATTAAAGACAAATTGTCAACTTGGCAAAGGTGGCAATCTTGACCCTGCATCTAACTCATCTTAAACAAAGGGCTTCTTTTTCTTTCTCTCTTTCCACTTGTCGGTCGTCACATTACCTTTTTGAAACTGCTTGTCACTCGCACACCTGAAATATGGACCCTTTATTTAATACTGACAACTTTAGTATTAACAAATGTATTATGACTGACAAAATATTCACATACATGAAACAATCATTTTCAGACGTTTGTCATTGTCCGTTTTGTTTCTTATTCTGTGAGTTTTATTAGAACAGAAACCAATAGGCCTATTAACGCACCAGCATGAAGCACTTTGCTAATAGGCCTAGATAACAAAGATTGACATAACATAAGCAATTACAGAATTATGGATTGGTTGATGTATTTATCATCAATGGGTGCTTAATAGCGCCCTCATTAGGCCTATATAGTATTGTGTGGGTGGGTGTGTGTGTGTGTGTGTGTGTGTGTGTGTTGGGGGGGTGAGAGGGGAGAGAGAGGGAGACGGGACAGAGGGAAAGAAAGAAGAAAAATATCATTTTCATGCGCTCTGTACTATGACTATTATCTTCGGTATCTCCAGTTTCGGTCGTCCTCATCTCATTTCTGGGTGAAACGAACCCTGCAGACATAACACAGTTCACAGTGTCATTATTGGGCGTGTAAAACATGACTGAGTGGCTTGCTGCAGTGGCCCCTGTGTACCTTATAGGCCTACCTGATGCATGGACACGTCCATATCCTCATCACGGCTTCCCGCAGCGCCGGGCTGCTCCACACGTATATGGCCGGTGTGGTCAGAGAGTTGAGTCGGGCCATGATGGCGAACGGGTTGGTGGACTCGTTTCTAAACTGCACCCCGCGTCGGAATATGAACCGCAGTATAATATTGACGAACGACGGGGACCACAGCACCAAAAAGCTCACGACAACAAAAATGACAATGTTTAAGGATTCTTTCTTGTTGTCTCGCTCGACGCTCGGCGGATCTCGCTTCAGTTGGTAATTGGCCACAATGTACAATTTAATGGTCATTATGATCTTGGTCAGCACGATGAATTGTAAGGCGACAATGCCGAAGGCGTACTGTTGGAATTTAATGCTCCATATTGTATAATTGTTTAATGCCTTCCAGGTCATTACATGCGCCAATTATTACTTTCATTCTTTCCGTAGCACAATTCAGCTTCCAGATTTCTATATGGCATGATGCCAAATCGATAACTAGAAATCCTACTTTCTGGCTGCGAACACGTTGGACTAAAAAAATAAATAAAAAAGGTTGGTGACCCCAGGCTTATAGAGCCACCCCTTAACAACTAAATTGACCCTTTCTCTCGGCCTAATTGGCCTACGTGACACTGCCGAAGAAGTATAGGGACTAAAGGTCAAAGCCTATACGCAAAACTATTCTATTATTCTTTTATAACTGCGGTCGGCTCTCGGGCGTTTTGGACGTAAGAATTTCACTCACTGCTTATACTTGTGTAAACTGTGAAGTGACAATAAAACACTTGAAACTTGAAACTTGTTGTGGTGACATATGTGATTGTCTAGGAGCTGGAATCACGTTTGGGCAAGAGGACAACTGTGTTTTATGGGTTGTAGGCTTATTGCCGCTTTAAACAACGTGGTAAAAAATACTGGATTGGTTATAATCTAGGGCACAGAGCAGGTCAAAGAATGTAGAGTCATAAGGATAATTGCAAGAAACCATTCCTTTATTTTATAACCCATCCGTAAATACCATAATTCCATTCTAGTTTACAAATATAAACAAGGATATTAGACAAACCGAACACATATCAACGTCGGCAGCATGCTATAGTATTGTCTATAACCACGTAAATGCCTGATTACGCGATAAACTTATTAAATAAACACTTATTTGGCCACAACTGTGATTTTTTATTTGCGCGTTATGATTGTTTGATCCAAATAAAAGCACCCGTAGACATATATAAACTGGGCGATGCAGCTATCACAGAAATCAACACGTTTGTCGTGTTAAACCGTTCCATTATGGCAAACCCGTCTGAGGACTTATTCCCGCTTAGTAATAACAGACTATATTGACCATCGCGGGGAACCATAATACCAAAAAGCTTATGACGATTCTTAATGATTCCTTCTTGCTCATTCGACGTGGGTTTCGGTCGAGCTGGTAGGCCTATACAACGTACAATTTAAATGTCTTTACATGTTAAATGTTACTTTTGTAAACTCAATTATTTGCAAAAAAGGGAAAACGTATAGGCAAACAACTACTGCGATTTTGAAACATGCAGGACATTTCAAGTAATTGAAAAGCAATATAAATGGGTGGCAAACAGAAGAAAATATCAGTCAAAGTAATTGTGCAAATGAAAAGGTAATCATGTTAAAAGAAGGGATGGAAACAGGTTACGTCGAGTTCCTAAAAGTAAAAGTACATCAAGATCCCAACGACAACCCGTACACCACTACACTTAACGAGACAAGTCAAAGAGGTGGGCTATAGCTGCCTCCATAACAAGGTGTTGAACGGGGACATATATATCACTGTTGTGTGTGCATATAGCCTCGTATAGACATCACTAAGAATAGGTATTGTCTATCACTAAGATAAAAAACTTTTTACACCCACGTTAGTCGACTTTAGATCCATTTTCAGTGAACCAGTGCCTAACGAGTCCCTTTACGCATGGATAGCAGATTGCCTTCAACCAGCCTATGTTTTATATGCATCATTCTTAATTTAATCTTAGTTTGCCGATCACTTAGTTATTTATATAAGATTAAATGGCTTATCAGACCCAGATCAGACCCAAATCACACTCATTACATTTTACATATTTATTTAAAAAATAAAATACTGAAACTGTTCAATGAGCCCATGGTCATGTTTCAGTGACATATACAGATTGTTTGGATGTGTCGAATAATCTGATGTATCAACTATACATGAAGTATCTGTTTTCATCCAATGTTTGCTTTTAATAACTACAGCTAGGCTATGACGTTAGTTAATATACAACTTCCACACATAATTTTCACACATGGGAGAATCTTACTAATCTTAGGCCTAATTCCACAATTCATTGGCTTATTATTCACGCTATAATGAATGGCTCTGGTTTGTGTGCGTCAGCCCATTGCGATTCAATCCATTCTATTAAGAGAGGAGAGAGAGAGATACAAAAAACAAGATTAGCAAAATAAGCAACGTCAAGATTATATACATTTTAACCAATTACCCATTCGTTGGAGTCTATAAATATGCCAGTGTCATAGGCAATTGTCTGAATTGCACATAGTGCACACATTCTGGATAAACACTCAGATATTTAATATGTGTGTTAATGGTTCAGTTGGTAGGTCCTATAAAACAGCCTATACTAAACCATAGGCTTATATATACGCATTGGAGGAATAAATGCGCTGTTTTAATTTGATGAAACATCAGTAGTTTTGACTGAATAGGCACATTAAACTCACATCTATAGAGACGCTTTCAGACCTTTCCATCATATTAATACACAATTTCGAATTTAACAATGTTTGTGTGTGACGCCCCAGCCAGGGTCGTTAAACAGTTGCAGTGTATACTTACCTCCTTTTGGGACACACCCTTCGCCACACGTTCTCCACGCCGTGCTCGCACACTGGCTGCCCCCAGATGTATAGCGGTCGGAGTAACCAGTGCGTTCAGACGTGCCATCGTTTGCAAACAAGTGGTGGCTTCGTTTCTGAATAGAAGTCCATTTCTGGTGAGCTGTCTCACAATTATATTGACGAACGAGGGGCCCCACAACGCCAAGAAACATATCACCACAAACACAATGATGCGTAAGGACTCCCGCTTGCCGTCCTCTGTCAGCGCTCGCAGTTCCCGTCCCAACTGATGCTTGGCTATAACATATAATTTAAATAGTCATCGCCACTTTAGTGAGGACTATGAGCTGCAGAGTCATGACACCAAAAGCGTTTATTTGAAGCCCGCTTTAGAATGGGCACCATGTTTTGCACCGTCACAATGGTGTATGGTGTAAATCCAGCAAAAAACAGCAGATGACAATGACAAAGGATCGTGTGATGTAACGTTTGTAAAAGAAAGGATGGCACACAGCAAAGTAGCGGTCGAACTGGCGCGAAGAGAAGGTTAACAACGTTGACCCCTAAAAACGACGGCAGAATATAATATGTGCCGTTTCTTCGACGGGTACCCCTCCTGGACGTCAAAGAGGCCCAGGTAAGTACACGGACAGCCCCGTGAGGGTGTCGCTGATGCTCGTGTTCAGCATGAAGATGAAGCGGTTCTGCGCCCGGAGCCCTTTGGTTGCTGAATATCGCGATGACCACCGAGCCCGCCACGAGTACCGAAGCTGGTGGCAAACAGTATGTGGGAAGATGAAAACGAAGAAGTCCTCCGGGCTGTCGAAGTCTACGGACAAAAGGTACACCAGAGGTGTTGGAGAGCATCGTGGCCGCTCGCCGCTGCAGGGCTGCACACCTCGCAGCCAATTTATAGATCAGCCCTAGGGGAGCATTTCCAATCAGTTTACACGCGTGTCGACGTGTACGGTTCATCCCACGGGTTTATGGGCCATTATGTAAAGCATGTAGGCCTAGTCTATCTCTTTCATTTTAACCAGCATATAGCATATGTGGCAATTACTTAATCTTGGATTAAACGATCTCATATGTCATAACACACTCACAATTACTGCATTATATAATTTTAGTTGATGGATGCAAATGTCTCTCATGTCATATTTTAACATGATATTTTGTCTCTCCACGGGAAGGCGGACCACTTGATCTAGATTTGAACGGCAGTGTATAACCTACTCCAGAAGATGAAGAAATATGCAATAACAACAACGACAACAACGACAAATAACGTCGTATATATATGCCTTTATTGGCCTGTACGACTATATGGCTTGTCTTCCACTACACTCATCTTGTTTATTCCTGTGGATGTGGATTACATATTGTTTTATTAGCTCTAGCGTGTTTTGCCACCTTTAACAGTACAGCCTAACACACATTAACGCACATCTTTAAATTGCACCCTTTAATTGCTTATTTTTTTATATATACAGTATATATATTTCTTTCTTTTGATTTCTATATTATTACTTTCTGTTTAATGTTGAATGTTATGCACCAATCTCACAAAAGCACATTCCTTTGTAAAAAAAACTATGGCAATAACCCTGATTCTGATTCTGATTTATGCAACTGCAATTTCATTGGTATTACACAGTGACACATATTCATTCCTTGTTATGGTCCTATATGCAGGCTTATATGCGTGTCTACATGCTTGAAATCACCTTGAGGGCAGTTCTGCTATATAGGCCACTAAATGCAATCGCCAACATCAGGCAACATCGGTCTACAGAGCGGTGAACATCTACGGAATCGGACCACTAGATGGCGTCGATACATCTGCTATCGACCCGGTTCACCGCAAACCATTATACATGGTGGATGGTGGATGGTGGATGATGCAGTGCAACAACTGTTGTCAAATTAAGAATATGCCTCCAATGTCCATGGACATGTCTTTATTTACTTTAAAAAAAAATACATCACTTACCCTTTTTGTATCCTGCATTTTGTTTTAATGGAAGAGACCTATATTTCACAGTCTACGGAAAGGACACATTAGAACTTTTTCTGCCGTGTTTTTGTTGTGTTTGTTTGTTTGTTTTTACAAACGAATACGTTGCAATTATGGTGGTATGGTGGTATGGCTTGTGAACAAGGCCGTATTAACGACCGGGCCGCCTGGGCCGCGGCCCAGGGGCCTCGAGCTCCCCCTAGGGGCGAGGGGCCTCCAATACGCTATGAAAGTGTCGTGTCATCACATAGTAACGAACATAGCAACGGGCCGATGGAGACAAACAATCAGCGTTGTCTCCAGTTGGTTTCGATGGCATCTCCACACTTTTTAGGGATGAAACTAAAGTAATAAAGAAAGGTAAACTGGCTTACCACACAGCTCAACTTATTGCTTTCACTTTCTATGGTACTGAGAGTTTTATATTTGGCAGCGTAAATGTTCGTATGAGTGATTAAAACTTACAATAACCGTCAATGGCGCTTAACAATCTAATTTAACCGAATGACTGTTTGTCTCCAAGGTACGTTCTGATTATGAAAATGATGTCATCACTTTCACAGCGTATCATCCCATCTATTTTTTTATATATTTTTATTTATTTATATTTGTATTTATTTCTTTCTTTATTTATTATTATTATTATTATTATTATTTTGGTGGGGGGGGGGAATAATTGAGTGTGTGTTGAAATGCAAACCAAGTTATACCTACTTTATTTGCAAATAAAAATATGATTGATTGGTTTGCTGACTGTGTGTATCATGACGATAATGAGGGTGACGTGACACGTCCAAAAGTCCCACAGTCAGGTCAGGTGACCGCGAGAAATAGGATACCTTGCACTTGGCGCTGAAAGTTTATCAAGTAGGCTACCTAAGAGTAAGAGACGAAAAAAACATGGATAAAAAAGTAAAACGGTGGGAAAGTGGAGCTGCCAAGTTAAAATCTAAACAGGAAAGGGAAAGAAAGAATTGCATTGGTTGTTTTTGGAAAACATTATTGTTGTGTCATTGTGTTTCTATGCCAGGATGTGTGATATGGTGGAAATCCTGTATGATAGGAAATACAGGTATTATTATTTGCTGAATATGCAGAATGAATTGATCCTAGCCTGTGTGTGTGTGTGTGTGTGTGTGTGTGTGTGTGTGTGTGTGTGTGTGTGTGTGTGTGTGTGTGTGTGTGTTTTTGATTGATTGATTGATTGATTGATTGATTGATTGATTGATTGAAGACTGAATCATAGAACTGTTGGTGGAGGTAGAGCACCAGTAGGCTGTATTTGCATATTTGAGTACTGTTGGCTGCAACAGCAAAACCTAGTGACACAGTTGGGCTAATGCCTTGCTTATACCATCATGTGGTGTGAATCCTGTATGGAGCTATCTACAGGTGTTGATATTGTCCTGAACGTTGTATGCTGTAGCCTGCCAGTGTAAATCCTGCACAAGTACAGGAGTTTCCAACAAATAGTATGCTAGTAGTGTATTGTGTGTGGGGGCCTCCACAACCACAAGAGTCTGGCCCAGGGGCCTCTGAATTGTTAATGCGGCCCTGCTTGTGAAGTGCTTAGAATTCCTGTCTACTACTCATTTGATAGATTTTTCTGGCCAAACAAATATTGCTCATCGAAAAAGTGGAACATGAATGCCCTCCTCTTCGATCAAGGTGTTATGCTCCTCCAGCAGGCTGATTATAACTTAAATCAATGATAGGTAACGTGAGTGCTGTCATATGTCATAAAAGCGACGCAAGCCATTAAGCATAATATTATATATATTATTTTTTTGTGTGTGTGTGGGGGGGGGGGGGGGGGGGGGGGGGGTCTTATGAAACGGGCCCTCGCTCGTTTGTGACCCTCTTGCACGTCGCATCATCACGTGACTTGTTTTTCTTGGATAATTTGGAACTCATGGGATGATGTTACTCCCTGCGTCGTTGTCCTTGCCAACCGACCCGACCCGACTCGGCTTGTTGGTTGCAACCAACACATATAAAACCCACCAGGCCAGTGCTGCAGACATATAGGCCAACTGTGTCTCTGTGCATCAGCATCGATGAACAACCACAGTGTCCATCTCCTATCCCCCGTGTTGCCCCTTACAAGTTTTGGCAATGTGCTGGTGTTTCTTTTCAGCATTCTCCTGGCGACGACCATCGTTTTCCTTAACACCTCGGTGCTCCTGTCCATCCTGCTCACCAAATCCCTGCGCAACGAGAACCGCTTCATGTACATGCTGAGCACCTGCCTGAGTGACGTCTGCTCGGGCGTGTCTTACTATTACGCGGGGGTGCTCGACGTGAAGGACCACTACTCGTCCCCCACCAGAACCTTCTACATCGCACCCACGTTCCTCGGGCTGTCCTTCATGGCCATACTCGCCGCGCAGGCGGACCGCTACCACGCCGTCGCCTCGCCCTTCAAGTACTCCACGCGAATGACCCGCAACAGGACCCTCCTGGTCATCCTGTCCTACTGGGTGTACGCGTTCGTCATCGTTGCCGTCAACAACCTGGTCACGGTGGGGGTTGCCAAACGGGTCACCGGCATTGGCACGTTCGTGGGGTACATCTTCACAGTCATAATCATGATCGGCCTGAACATCCGACTCTTCTACATCGCCACGTTTCAGTTAAAGCGGGAGCAGCCCTCGACTGACAGGGACACCAAACGCTCCTCGGTCTATCTCATTGTTGTAGTCGCTGTGTTTTTCCTGGGCGCCTGGTTGCCTTTGTTCGTTCACATCATAGCGTGTAACTTCCTCGGCTCCACGTGTTACGCGTTTGAGAACGAGGGCACCGACCCCATCCGCGTCCTGCCCCGCGTCAACGCCATGATCACCCCCGTCCTGTACATCAGAGGGTGCACTGTGCTCCGAGAGGCGCTCTTCGCCGCCGTGCGGAGGTCATGCTGTAGGAGGTGAGAGGGTGTGTGTGACTGTGTGTGTGTGTGTGTGTGTGTGTTGGGGGGGGGGGGGGGGCTTACAAAACAAAACTCTAGCAAGACGTAGGCTATAGGACGAAGATGTTTGTATTATGTCCATCATCACTAATGTACATTTCTTTTTTGTCTTTAAAAAAAGCTTAAATCCCGGAATGAGAGGACATGGACCCCGCTGACGACAGCCATGAATCTTAAAAGAAAAAAAACAACAACTCACAGACTCCTGATTGTTAAAAGAGACGCACGGAACACAAAAATGCAAAACATCATATTAACATGAACACACGAAGTGGACATTAAACGCATGAAAACATTCCGAATCAGACTCGACGAATGAACTGCGTAAAGGCCTATCACAGTTATTTCCATGTTAAGTCAACACATTCAAACATTGTTGGAAATAGTGATGTAAGTGATGTAAGTAAATAAATTATGGCAAGCAAGCTGTTGCCATGGGAGTGCTTGAATTTCAGCAACATTTAACAAGTAAACCTACCAAGCACTTTGTCATAGTAACAGTCTATGAGGAGGAAAAGGTGTGTTGGCTAGGGGCCGGGGTGTGTGTTGGCCCCTAGCCGCCTCCCGAGGGTGCATTTCTCCCGCCGACCACAGGGGGTCAGGAGAGCGCTTTGGCGCGTTGCCACACCGTAGTACCGTGCCCTGGCTCTGGGATATTCATGGAATTCCCCTGCAGCACCAGTATGGACCCATGATGTTGCAGAGGTGAGAATAACGTAGGCCGGGTCAAAATAATACCACGTAGGGCCCCACAGAGGCTGGCTGATCACACAACGTGTGACCAGGTATGGTCCACAAGTCCAGCCTCTGGTATGGTTTACACGTTTACCCGTTCTGTCCCAAGTTGTTCACCACACGACGTGTCACTTGGCCAATAGTCTCATGCAATGATCACTTAAAAAAAAAAAAAAAAATGTAAACAAGTGGTTGTTAAAGGGGAACGGGCTGTGTTCTCTGGAGAGGGTCTCGGTGGTCTTTCAACACTTCCGCTTCTGACATCTGCGGCGGGCTAGTTGTCGGCTACCCGTGGATGGATGGATGGATGGATGGATGACATGACTGCTGCTTCTACTAAACATGGATCAATGATATTATGTTCTGTGGTTGTCTCGACATTAAAGAGAAAATACAATACAACTTGTCTCGTTGCCTCTACACGACAACACACGCCAACGTGTCCACTATAAGTTCACACTCCCAGGCCAATATAAGCGTCGACGTGTCGTGTAATCGTCTTATATGGAGACGATGAAAGGTGGATATTTACCAGGAATTTTACTATTTTCAGGTTGAGCATTGAGCACAGGACTGCCCGACGAATGCCACCCGAAATATAGATAGATTGATTGATTGATTGATTGATTGGGGAAATGTTCGCAATTAATGTGCGAGTGGTGGTCTATTAAGATTAAATCCAGCCAGCCTATATAATATTAACACCGATTAGTTTAAACTTGTGGACTTAAAGCCCTAATGGATACATACAAATACAAATAGCTATTCCCTCAGTCGACACCGTTCACGAATGAATACACACCCGCATACATGTCTTGCATTGCGGCGTTCTCTGTAATATACGTGATATTGTATTCCGCATTGTAGCCTACGGTGACTGCGAGAGATGGCTCAGAGAACAAACACACACACACACACACACACACACAGCAGCAGCAGCAGTATGTTTTCTCCGCTCCACTCCGGGTTGGCTTCTATTCAAATTTGGGTCAGGGGTGAGGAAGCCCTCACGTCATAAGCTTGCAACATGGCGTCCCGAAGGCTGTGAGATGAGCAGGAGGATGGTACACTGAGAAGGCGCCTACCCATGTATTATAAGGTACGTGTGTGAGTGTGTGTGTGTGTGTGTATACCGAAGGGTGTTATTCGCATCGCGTTATTCACCGTAGGACGCATATCTCGCTCGAATCGATCGTTTTGTTACTCTTAAGATCGGCCATCCTTGGGTTTTTTTTTTCTTTTCTTCCCCCCATCGTGTGCCAACAAAAAAGCCTCTCCAGTACTTGTCTACGACTGGTGCTGCTGGTGGTGGTGGTGCCTCTCCTGCCTGGCAAAGCTGCGAAACACGCCGCCGCTTTGTGCATGGAGGTCTCTCTCTCTCTCTCTCTGTGTCTCTCTCTCTGTCTCTCTCTCTCTCTGTCGTGTGGCCAAATCGTTTGAAAATCAACAAATCCACGACTGATGTGTTGATGTGTTTGCGATACATGAACGAGTGGATGAACGCTACGACGCGTATTTGCCAAACGATCGCGATGGTAAACTAGAGGATGGCAGAGAAAAGAGAAGAAAAAAAAACACCACCCCGCCGTTTGCCCCCTAAAACGTCGTATATTCCCCTAAAATTACACTTTATACTTGCATTTCATTGCAATTTTTAAGCGTCATACGATGAACTGAAACGGACGATCGGCTGCACAGTTCCACGACTGGGTTAGCTGTTTATAATGGCGCATTGCATTCAATTAGTCCACTAAAGTATACTCTGGCGAATTCTATTGATTTTATATAAACAAACGTATCAGTCCACATGTTCTGTACTCTTGTGTGTGTGTGTGTGTGTGTGTGTGATTCATAATAGTCGCTATCGTTTTTTAATCGAAACCCAACGTAGGCTATCTCGGTACTTCGTCTTTAGCCGGGACTAATTGGGAAATTACCAGTGTGTGTGTGTGTGTTTTCTCTATGTTGCTCAGATCTGATCTGGGACGAACCCGGCTGTGTTTTCACGAGTGTTCATTTAACATGGGAGGTGATCTCTAGGCTCATCTGAGGCTGTACCTGCACCCAGTAGGTGCCCGCGTCACCCAGTAGGGTTGCAATGGGTGCAGGAGAAGGAAGCGGGTCCTGTGTGTTTGTTTTTGTAATGTGACGTAATGATTTTATTCGAAAGTAGGTTTGTCATTTAAACTTGTTAATGTGGCTTATCGTCATGGCAAGATAGGCTGATGTGTGACTGTAGCTTGTTTTTTGTGAGGGTGATTGTGTTACTTAAGTACCAAAGGGGGGCATGGAGATAATAAATGACAAGAATGCCAGTAATGTGGTTTCATTTGCAACCAATAGGCCACCGTGTTCCCTGTACTTAGGGCAAAGGGTTTGGTTAGGTGTGTTATTAGTGCCAGAAACTAATAATCAAATCCACACGCATGGGCAAAACTGAAGACCCTTGTGGCACGTGGGGTGAATTCACAGAGGATAGTGGAGGCAGATACAGAAGTTGCATGTTGTATGCTATGCATGCATCAATCTATACTTTTAGTACTTATTTAATTAAAGTGCATGTATATTTTGTGTTATAAGTCTCTGGGGAGCCTTGGTGTATCGCCGGCCAAACGTGGTGGCTGTGTTTTTTAAAGGTGGCTAGCCACACACTAGTTCTAATAAATTGGCTTCTCAAAGAGGTGCATAATCTGTGTCTTTGCGTTGTTTACAGGCGACACCCAACTGGCACCGTTAGATAACTTGTATTTGTAGTGTCATCGTTCAAGATGACTCGATATTCCTCAATTCCTGTTATGTAGCTATAGGACCACCGTCGTTAATGCTCATTACCATCACATATGAAACTTATTTCCTCCTTTTTCTTTTTTTAATTAATACTATGTTGAGTAGGCCCCAACTACGCCGTTTTAGTGATGGTGTAAGTTATTGTCGCTTTTTTTTTTTGCGGGCCGCTGTCTCACAGAGCTGGACAGGCCCGCGTGGTTCAACAACTGTAAACGTCAATTCACTCTTGCGGTCCAGCGATGACACAATGTTGTAACTGTGTCATGTGATCACGCAGGTTTGAATGGGTAATGGGGGAGTAGCCAACAGGAAGTACATGCTGCTTACTTAGAAAATTAATGAGGGTCCAGTTGATGTGTGTCCGAGTCTTGCCTACAATCCTACACACACGCACGCACACACACACACACACACACACACTGCACTCCCCCTTTAGTGTACATTGTGATCAAGGCTTACATTGGAGCGCGGGGGCTGTGCTTGCGGTAAGAAGGGTACTAAGTCTATATGTTCTGCTGACATGTTGGACCGGGACTTATGGATTTTGCTAGCCTGTGGTATCCACACAGCCTGTCTGTCCTGCCCAGTTTGTTCCCTGGCAGTTAGGCTTTTCTCAGGGGCCAAAGCACCTCGGGGCAGCGTTTCTGTTGTTCTCGGCGCAGAAGAAATGGTTCTTGGAATGCAACACTGATAGCCAGGAGGGTGTGCTGTGTTTTAAAGGTAGTGGAGGGAGGGAGGGCGGGTGTGTGTCGGGGTGCGGGGAGGGTGAGCTGGTCGGTCTGTGAAAAGTGAAGGCTGTATCTAGGATCTTAAACCCAACATGCCCTCTGTCCTTCACGTGCAGCCGTTGTTTGTGCTGGTCAGCCGGCTGCTCTGACAACTGCTGGTGTTTCAGGTAGATTTTAACTTTTTTTTTTATACATTTCGAAACTATGCATGAATATTTTACAAGGCGTCAGATGTGCAGTTGTGATGTATAGCAGAGAAGTGGTCATCTGAGTAATCACACGGTAAACCCTTTTTTTCCTTTGGTGGCCTATCAGTTTAAGAATGTAAACACTGTATTTTAAGGTGTGTGTGTGTGTGTGTGTGTGTGTGTGTGTGTGTGTGTGTGTGTGTGTGTGTGTGTGTGTGTGTGTGTGTGTGTGTGTGTGTGTGTGTGTGTGTGTGTGTGTGTGTGTGTGTGTGTGTGTGTGTGTGTGTGTGTGTGTGTGTGCGCCTCTGCCTTGCTAGCTTAGCTGCACAACATCTGGGGTACACGGCAACCAAAGACCCCCTCCCGTGAAGAACTGGACAGGGTTCTTTTCATTGCCCTGCACCGTGGGCAGGCTACTGTTTGTGTTTTAACACGCCGCCCTGCCCCGATTGAATATGGGTCCTAATTGGAAAGAGTCTCACCCCTGTTGTGGTGGGGGCCGCTGTATGAAGAAAAAAAAAGTTATCCCTCAACCTTGCTACGTGGGGGTCAGCGCACCTGTTCACTAGCATTTATCAACAATACTGTACACAAAATGTCCAAAACGAGAACATTGCCCTGTGCTGCCTTTAGGGTCTTATCGCTCCATTTTGAGGTGTCACACAAGGATAGACGTGTCTCTACACAGGAATCACTCCTGAGAAATTCCAGAAAATGACTCAATGAGTTGCTTTAAATAATACAAATTCTCATCAGATGCATCATAGCAATAGACCTTTTCCACCAAGTATATGTTGGAAACATCGGTGCATCGCAGCTTGACAGTAACCATGTCAATGCTGTGGCTGTTTGTACATGACACACGGGATGTTTGGGCCTGCTAATTCAGAGAGGAGGGCAATAGGAACTCATAACCATTGCAACGACCTTATGTAAAGCAGAACATCCTTGTCCACATACAGCCGTAAGCTAGGTTGAAATGAGCTCTGAGCTGGTTGCTAGGTGTTTGCATTTCAAACTGGCTTTCTACCCTTCCCCCTTACCCTTCCCCCACTCCTTTTTGGTGTGTGTGTGTGTGTGTGTGTGTGTGTGTGTGTGTGTGATGGACTGGCTTTCTGTTCCTCTCTGCTTTTGAATATGACTTACCTGAACCTTTTCGTCTATATTCTGCCAAATTTCACCCATAAATCGTGTCCTTTGCATCGCAGCAGCTGACTGCATGCTCCTAAACAGTCAACCGTCATAAATAATAGAAATGTGTCAATCAATCATTTTCTCTCTAGTCATCCCCAGAGTTTCCCACTAGATAGCAGTGGGGTGTGTTTATTTTATTTTTTTCACTGGTTATTGCGCCACTGGACTTTGCTTCACCTCAGGTCGGTCAGCACCCCCCACCCCCCCACCTCCTCCCACTGCTCTCCACTGAGGGCAGTTCACCTCTCGCAGTCACCTTCACTGCACTTTACTAACTCCTGGTCTAGTGAAATGCCTAACACCACGCTGCCTGCCATCGTTTCCATTCCCATTTTTCTTAGTCACAGGACAGGTAAATGAAGTAAGGTAATGTAGAGTTTTGGCCTCAAGCTGGCCATCTTTTAAACACGCAATCAACAGCACGACTGTCTCGTCATAGCCGTGTGCCGCATCCGGGAAGCGTGTTTAATCTGTAAATGCCACACACGCCATTTCCATGCAAAGTAGATGTGTGACTATATGGGAGGGTATATAGATTCGTTAGTAGGTCAATATGCCTTTTGAAATTGTCATTGCCCCCACCCCCACCTCTGTATGAAGCCAGGGTCTGTTTTCAAAAAGGTTAACATTGCGGGCAAGGTAAGGTGATCCTGTGCCTGGGCTTGGGGGCATATCTCCCCTGGTCCCGGCATAGAGCCACCTGGGTTGGTATGTGGGGCCTTATTTGGTCGGTAGAATGTCCATGTCTCTCTGGTGTCAATAATTCACCACGGCTCTCCAGACCGGCCGCCTCTGCCCTCTTGCCATCTGACCACAACTTCCCCCTCTGGCTCTAAGAAAAGGTGCTTAGTTTGTTTCTAGATCGTTCACCACCTGAGCAATCTTAATTTCAGGGGTGCAAACGTGTCACCTTTCAGCAAAATGTGCCCTTTTAGTCTCAAAATTGTTAATTCTCTTGGATCATGTGGATCTGCAAAAAAAAAGGCATTTCTTAAAGTGGGGAGGTGTGCTTACCGTATACCTGCTGTTTACACAAGTTGCAGTGGGTTCTTTTCTGTACCTTTTTTTTTTTTTAATTATTTTAAAAAACCTTATCTCTAACTGTCCATCTGTATTAGTCCCTGTAGTCGTTGCCGATGCTCTTTGTGTTTGAGGCGCAGCTCAGTGAAGATGCAAATTCGCACCCCGACTAACGGACAGTTGGGATAAGATGACGTGGAACGTGTCATCTGGCACTGGCAGACAAAAGTAATGGGGGGATGTGGGTGCAGGCAACATGGAGGAAAGGTAAACATTGCAGTGCAGTGAAAATATAATGTGCAATATTACCTCACTTTCCTCAGTATTACTTCCTCAGTATTACGTGCAATATTAACATTACTGTCCAACATCACGTGCAATCCTCTATCATGTGCTATATTATTATTATCATGTTTTGTCTCTAAATATTATCTATAACACTACCTCTCATCTCCTCTCGTCGTCATGTGCAATATTCTTAATGTCATGTCCAATATTATTTCACTTCATTTATGCCAAATTGTTTTCGCCGTCGGAATATCTTATCTTGCCCTACATATTAGTATATTTTAACTGTAAATTTGCATATCCGTTAGTTTATTTTCATCATTCTGTTGTTTTCCTTGTTTTATTGTACTGTACCGCTATGCAACCTGGCACAAGAATTTCCTTCGGGATTAATAAAGTTCTATTCTATTCTATTGTAAATTTGCATGTGCTACACACATTGAATTGATTGATAGAAAGCCGGTTGAAAATCAGTGAGGTTCCTCTTTTAATGTGCAACCAATCGTACCCAAGGCAGATACTGTCAGAATTCTGGTCACCATAGACTGGAACCCGAGCAGAACATCTTTAGAACTGCTTCATACAGATTTGCATATTTGCAAATGGGTTGGAATATCACTGACAGGCTTTTCTCGTTTCTCATTCGGGCGGAGCACCTATAGTGAAATGTAACCCCGGCCTCGTTAATTTGAAGCACTTTGTAGATTTTATGCAAGATTGTGTCACCTTTTTTTTTATCCTCCTCACCAGTTTGCACCCCTCTTCCTCACGCAGCAGTAGTGGTGAAAGAAATGCAAAAGTAAAAAATATACATAACTCCTTCATAACATCATTTTTCTTCTTCTCTCGAATATGGAGGAGCGGTGCAATGAAATCCAAACTGGAAACAGAAACCCCTGCGATCACAGATGCTTGTGCTGTAGAGGCCTGGCTGTGTGGTGGGCTGAGCGTCGGCCGGGGAGAGAAGGCTCCCCCCGGTCGAGATGCCTCCTGAGGTTGAATCCTCCGCCTCCTCTCGGTAGCAGAGCTCCAGAGGAAGCACTGCTGCTGTAAACATTGCCGACAGACTGCGGTGTGATTGATGATCACTTCCTGGAAGTTTCATCCTTTTTTTTTTTTCTCCCCTCAATTTCACAGTTTGCATCACGTTAAGAAGTGCATACAGCAATTTTAGCAATTTTACAGTGCAAATGTCTGACGGCAATAATATGCACATTATAGCCATACACCTCCAACCATGAATAATGAACACAGCAGGCTCCCTATGTCCTGGCCTTAAGGTTGTCCACGGGTATCACAAATATCTCTCCTCTGCCAAGAGGTAGCGTTGTCTTGCCGTCAGGTGTGTGTTGTGCACGTCTGTTCATGGCTGCTGGTCGTAGGCCTGCGCCCTGGCCAGCAGCAGCAGCAGCAGCAGTGGTCCAGGGTGCCGGGTGGGTCTACATGTGTCCCACTCCCACCCTAGCTGCATATAGATCAGCCATAATCCATTAGCAGCTCCCTGGAATCCAGCCGGCACAGCACAGCACAGCACAGGAGGGGCCAGGGGGTGAGTGTGGGTGTAGGGAGAGAGGGTTAGAGGGTGGTGGTGGTGGTGGGGAGGAGGAGGAGGAGGGGGGAGCAGGCTCTTGAGCAGGCTTCTCTATTGTAAGCTCCGCCCCCTTTTTACGTTGGCCTGCAGAAAAACCTCTTGAAAACGCCCACCTTCCCCCCCCCCATAAAGCATGCAAAGGTGTGTGTGTGTGTGTGTGTGTGTGTGTGTGTGTGTGTGTGTGTGTGTGTGTGTGTGTGTGTGTGTGTGTGTGTGTGTGTGTGTGTGTGTGTGTGTGGTGTGTGTGTGTGTGTGTGTGTGTGTGTGTGTGTGTGTGGTGTGTGTGTGTGTGTGTGTCCTTGACTGATATACGGCTTCCTGGCTGGCATAGCAGCAGAGGCTGTTCTCACCCACTGCCCTCTCGCTGCGTTGGTCAACCCTCAGCACATCCTGCGTTTAACTGCTGCTCTGGGGATGCGTGTGTTTCCGAAGAAAAGCTCTTTGTGAGCGGCGGGGTATGGCTTGAGCCATTCCTGGGATTTGTGTGCATGCCCCTTAAGAGGCTGGTGAGGGAGGGAGTATGAAGGTTGAAAAGGGAGACACAGAGAAGAGAGGGAGGCTGGGGGGAGGGGAAGGCCATGGTGGATGGGTGGATGTGTCAAAGCGGGAGAGACAAGCTCGGGCCTGATGCTCGTGGTCACTGCAGTTGATCGTAGCCGTCAACATGCCTGAGTGCTCCTGGCTTAAATAGAACTAGACTGCATTTGGAGTTGTGGTCTTCAATGGCCACTTGCTGTACTGGATATGTTTATGATTCTAGCGTCTGTGGTTCCAACCTTGAAACGTTCAAGCGTTTGAACAACGTGTGGAGCTGCCAAGTAGATTAGTAGACACCTATGTCCATTGTCTTTGGAATGTTTAGGAAAATGCGTAGGAAAATGCTGTTGCTGTTGTTTGTTTGTATGTTCTTAGATGTTGGTAATTCACTCAGAATGGCACTTCTGCTCTTATCCCAGCTATTATGCAGGCAACCTACCTATTAGCCTTGCAATTAGGAATGCTTGAAACCGGCTCTATTCTTATCTTTATGTACCACAGCAATATATTGCTGTCTGTTTCGACAAATGTACTTATTGTGAGTCACTTTGGATAAAAGCATCTGCAAAATGTAACTGTGAATGTAGCCTGAACACCAGTCCAACTGAAAATAGCGTGCGTCTATTGCGTCATTCATCCGTTTTCTTCACCCGCTGACGTGTTCTTACTTTGGCTTGCAGGCAAAACAAATAGAATTGTAGATAATGTGTGTGTATGTAGACGGCTGTCAAATCTGTTATTCAAAGAATGTAGACTTCTGTTTGAAGTTTGAAGCGCTTGAACATTTTTTGGTGAAACCAAGATTGGCCATAAAGTGTGTGTTTTCAGAAATGCAAATAGGACACCACTCTCGACTTGGCTTAGCAACTCGCCTTTCCTGGGGCACGTTAGGCCTGGTCGCGCTGGGTCAGTCTTCAGACTGGCACAGCGTTTACAAAACTGTACATGTCAATGTGTTTAGGCCTAACCTATATAGATATTTATAAATGGCTTGCGGGCTTGCTTTTCTATGCATTAGGGCCTAATCTCCTATAATATGGCATACCCTCTCCTGATCAGGAGTATTAAGGCTGTGCGTCTGCTTTGCCAGGATTTGCCAGCAAGTAGCAGCATGTGAGGGCCGGGCCTCCTGCTCGTGTGCAAACTCTCTGCCAATGCGAACAATAGTCTTCTTGGGTAATCGATGGCATGTTGTGTTCCAACCTCTCCTTTCTGTTACGGTACGTCCTTGCATGTTGCGTCACTGTGGACTAGAATTGTGTGGCCTAATTCTGTAAAGGAGGTCTCCTGTAAGATCAGATGGTGCTGCCGTCGCTATCTCCGGGCCACACCCTCTCCGCTTCCCCCTGGCCCAGCTCCTGTGTAGTTTTACCAGCTCAGGTGTCACCTAATCCCTCCCCCCTCTGGCCTTGCGGTGCCACCCCCCCCCCACCCCCAGACAATAGGGCAGGGCTGACATTACCGTGACCTAATGGAGGCTATCTTGAGCTGGGTCTGCAAAGAGGGCACCCCACTGAAACTGGAGTTGCGCTGTTGAGATGGAGAGACTGCCTTGAAAAGTTGCTGTTTTACCCCATTGTGTCCGCTCTTGTGGCTTTTGTGCCACAACAGTGGCGCGGTGTACGGTTCAGAACCTGATACATTATTGTGGTTGTTTTGTAAGGAACAAGGATTGAGGAGGGGGCAGCAAGGATCTACAACACTCACTGACAGTTTTCACCTTTCTCTGTTTAGCCTACATTTGTTAATTAATGTACTTTTTGTGGTGATGCTTAACAATCAATCACACTTTTAATTTAAGATTGTAATGGAATGTAATTTTGAAAAGAAAGGCTTATCTCTTATAACCCAATAACATGTCACTGCATTGCTTAACTTCATACTTAACAGTCTCTTCTATTTCTATATTTGTCTTTCAGCTTTAGGTGGTGTTCGTGTAGGAAGAGCGAGAGAGATAGAAAGAAGGTGGAAATGGAACTGCCAAATCATGCCAAACAATTGCTGCTGCAACTCAACCAGCAGAGAGCCAAAGGCTTCTTGTGTGACGTTATCATCGTGGTGGAGAATGCGCTCTTCCGTGCCCACAAGAACATCCTGGCGGCCAGCAGCATCTACTTCAAATCCCTGGTCCTCCATGACAACCTCATTAATCTGGACACAGAGATGGTTAACCCCTCCGTATTTAGACAGGTCCTGGACTTCATCTACACTGGGAAGCTCCTGTCGTCATCAGACCAGAGCAGTGAGCAGAACTTCAGTGCCCTCTTAACTGCAGCAAGCTACCTCCAGCTGAATGACCTTGCAGCCTTGTGCAGAAAGAAGCTCAAACGCAATGGTGGAAAACCTCTACCAGGTAAACCCTCCACTCCAGGCCCCAACAGCCGTTTACGCCTCGGCCAGCTGCCTTTTCTTTCTTCCAACCCCCCTCGAACCACTATCCCCCAACCCCGTCTGACGCTGATCAACCACAGCCAGACGAAGGCCTTCGAGATAAGCTCTCAGATGATGAGATGTTTGTTGGCAGCTCCGGAAAGAATGGTAACGGGGTCAGTGGCGGCAGTAACGGGAACCTCAGCAGCGGAGCAAGTGCTGGGGAGCCAGACCATGGCCTGGACTTGTCCAAAAAGAGCCCTCCCTCTGCGGGTACAACCTCTGATGCCCTTAGCCCACACAGCAACTCCCAAGAGTCCCCTCAATCTGCCTCAGTATCCACAACCAACAGTGCCTCGCTGGATGACTCCTCCACAACCCTACCGGGCTTGGATGCCTGTGTCCCAGAACCCACGGAGCTCACTCCTAACCCCAAAGCACCTGAACAAACTCAAACCCCAGACGGCCCACCGCCCAATAAAAAGTCCCGGCAGGTGTCTCGCAAGAAGGAATGGCCTAAAAAAGATGCATCCGGGCTCAAGTCTGAAGACCATGAGAGGCCCCTCGTTAACGGGGTGATTGTGGGTCCAAAGGAGACTCGTTCCTCTAATAGTGGTGTTGGAGCGGGTAGCGGCAGTAGCTTTGCCTCTGAACAGTCCTTCCTGTGCAAGAAAGAAGACGATGGAGGGGAGAATGGGCCAGGACCACACGCGACCCACAGCCGCGGCAACAGTGGAAGGTGAAAACTGCTAGGAGGCACGCAGCAGGTTCACGAGAACAGGCGCAAGGGACAACGCCGCGCGCCAACTACTGCTCTTACCCGCCAGGAAGCGCGTTCCGACGCCACCGCGTTTCGGAGACCCAAACCTCTAACCGTGTGCATACCCTGCTGGCACAGGGCTCTCCCCCAGCTCCGGCAGCTCAACGGCCACCGTAGACAACTCACACCAGAGGGACCGAGCTCTTCGTCAAAGCAAGAAGCGGCGACGACCTATGTTAAAGAGGAAGATGAGGACGAGGCGGAGGACCTCTCGGCCCCAGTGGGTCCCTCCAATTTCGGTGGCACTGAAACGCGCCCCTTCAGGTGCACCATCTGCGGAAAGAGCTACAAGGACCCGGCGACGCTGAGACAACACGAAAAGAGCCACTGGCTGACCAGGCCTTTCCCCTGCAACATCTGTGGCAAAATGTTCACCCAGAGGGGCACCATGACGCGTCACATGCGCAGCCACCTGGGGCTCAAGCCGTTTGCATGCGAGGAGTGCGGCATGCGCTTCACTCGCCAATACCGCCTGACGGAGCACATGCGCGTCCACTCCGGGGAGAAGCCCTACGAATGCCAGTTGTGTGGTGGGAAGTTCACCCAGCAGCGCAACCTCATCAGCCATCTGAGAATGCACACCTCTCCCGCTTAGAAACGCATCAAGCCAAAGAACTGGGGGAAAAAAAAAATAAAAAGATATTAAAAGTACCTTGCTCTATTTGACCTGTTTCCCGTCACGTCAAGAGAAGAAAACGCACACGCATACACATTGACATGCATTCGCACCCATTTCTGAGTATTGATTCCAGTTGGAGCTCCGACCTCTGGCTAAGTAAATAATGTAGCTGCTGGCCAGAGGAGCTTCTCGGAGGAAAATGGGATTTTTTTATTGTTTTGTTGGAATCATGTTTTCATCTACATCAACTACACCTCAAGTAACTTCTGTTTACCTCTCAAGAGATCTGGAGGGGTGATATACTACCACCCCCCCTCGTCTCTGACTTCACCAGGCCACACTGGAGTGTCAAGGCATCTGGTCTGTGTTGTAAAGTCTGACAAATGTGAATGTTGGTACCGATGTCGACACCCCTTGCATCATACACTTTAACAAGCTCCCCATCTTTGCCCATCTCGGGAGTCTTTGCATCATGTTAAGATTGATCCCTCACTGGATAACCTTCCAAATGTACCCCGTCTCTAGTACTAGAGTTTATCTTGACCAAAAACCCATGCAAACATTACAGGCAATAATTTTAAACAAAGTATAGTTTTTAACACGATGGCACTATGTCTTTGCTGATGCTGTCGACGGGGATCTGTGTGTAAGGGGGAGTGGTGACCGTGTTTGGGACCACATCCCTGCTTTAAGTCTGAAAGAAGCTGGTTCTGTTGTGGGGTAACAGTGGGTCAGATTTGAATACAGACATTCAATGTCCTCTGTACAGCGTATCAGATTTAGGGTTTTTTATTTTTTTTTTGCCTGCTAGACTTTCCAGGACCAAATCCTGGGGAAAAATGACCCTTTTAAGGTACTGTTTGACTTTTAAAGAACTTGTAGTGTTTCAGTGAATGTTTTAAACTGGAAGGTCTTGGGGTGTTTCCTTTTGTGGTGGGAGGGTTTCAGGTTTGTTTGCGGAGGGGGGGGCTTGGTTTCATTGTGGGGTGGGGAGGAGAGGGCGTTGTAGACTGAACATGGTGTTCAGTGGGTACGATTATGATTATTTTTACTGTCTGTATAGCTTTTCCCCTTTCCCTCAGAAAAAAGGTCTATTTCTAATAGGCTTGTGACCTCACTACCTCTTGATTACTCTTACAAACTCAATGTTGATTAGTTTAAAGTTCCAATGTAATTAATTGTAAAAATTGTAGATTACGGTTACTTTTCACCGAATGCTTTAACCTGCCCATCTCTCATCACAGGTTTTACAGTGCTTGTAGGTTTTACACATTTTAATGTTGTTTTTCTAGCTGTGGATTTTACTTGTCATAAAGATAGCTTTTTGGGGCTCCCCGCTCAACGCACCCCACTTCAAAACGTACTGTAGTTTCCTAAATGGGGCAAATAGTGGTTAGTTAGTTTAGATGCACAGTGTTCCAAAGATCTTATGAATGTTGAGGAGAGCAGAGCTGACTAACAAACATTGCTAGACAAGTTCATAACCAAAGTTATAAAGAAAGATGTACTTAAGATATATAACATACTAAATTATTTCACTTTTGCTTATTTGTTTTGTTTATTTTTGTTTTGCTGTAAAGAAAAAAAACAAATGATGAATTATATTCTAAGTCCAGACAAAGAAATCCACCATCGTGATGGAATTTTGACCAATGACTCTTTGACCAATGAGAGTGTGGTTTGCAAGGAAAGCTTGTGCTGATTGGTGGGCCGGTAATTAATGTCAACTTTGCAATGTGAGGAAATTGTAAAGTCGAAGACATGGTCTCTGAGCATGTTTTGTCTTTCCTTTGTATCCAGAGTCCTTATCACCTTATAATCCAAGACTTAAAAATGAGGACTTATTGACATGTATGTTTTCTGTTCAGACCAAAAAAAGAAAAAGAAAAAAAGATGGAAATTATAATCAAAATTTTAATGTGAAGTTAATTCTTTGAGGCAGACTTGTAAAAACTTGTAATGAGGTAGAGGGCAGGACGCACTGGACAGCTTGACATCTCATTGGTTTACTGCAGAATCCATTTTACTGATTAACTTGCTAATGTCTGTTCAACTTCAACGTGGTTCCGTTATTCTTATCCATTAGTTTCCGTTTCAACAGGATTCTGCTCAACTGAAACCTGTCCAGTGTATCTAAACTCTTGAGCTACACGATGGATAATGAACCTTCTCTACAAGTTTTTGGTATCGGCATTCCTCCTCTATTATGTTGGTTTTAACTGTATTTTTATTTCTATTCCTCCTTCGTCCTCATGTTGTGGTCTGTGACATGTTTATATGCTAGGGATGCAGCTACAGCTAAACAAGCACCACTAACCGGTTCAAGGTACCTGCATCCTGGACTCTCCAAAAAAAAAAATGTTACTTCTTATGTTGGTGTCTTGCTGTAAAGCAGTTACTGCTTGGTGATTTGCATGGTACATCTAATAGGGTTTTTGATTTCACACTCCCAACCCTTTTTTCCATACCTGGTTTCAAAATCGTTTGTTTTGCTTGTGATCTTTTACTGGCTGAGAAAGAGTAGGGTCCACAATGCATGCCTTCAGAGGTTATTGTACTTGGCAGCACTCTAGCAGAACAGTGTAATGTCTGTAATGCGAACGGTGTTCACTGGCGCTGCAAAGCGAGAGGCTTTTGCGGCTGCGGTCGAACGCTTTTACTCGTTCGATGTAAAGAAGAAAACTACGAACTTCAAACTGTGACCATACTACTACTACTACTGCTCAAATACTTCAGGGATTGTTCTGCATATATGAATGTAGGACTCTCAGCTACATTTTTAAGACATAGTATTGTATGGATTTCTCTGTATTTTAATCATGGGAAAAACAAAACACTAGTTTCATATTTAAGACAAAAAAAAAGGGGGGGGGGGGGGACCTTTTTTCATTTAACACAAGGAGCCTTGACAAAGGCGAGGCAGCTTAAAACAAGTCTCCATTCTCGTTGATAACACGTTATGTTCTGAAATGGTTGCGAGGTTGTACAAAGGACTACAGACAAAAAAGCTCATACCCAAATCCACAAACTATTTTTTAAACCAAAGCACATTTGAATGATTATTGAACCGAGTGTGGCTATAAAAAAAGATACGTATGTATTTATCTCATTGTTTACATAAACTTTTACAGTTTTACAGACCTCAGTCGAGGCTCGGCCTGTCAGAGAGGTGTTTTTTTTGTGTGTGTGTGACTAAGAAAAAAACGAAAAACAAAGGAAAAACATGCTCCCACCCCCCCCCCCCCCCCCCACCCCATAGAGGTTGCTGCCAAAAACCGACGCATAGCGCAAAAAAAAAAGAAAACCTGCGGCGAGCTAACTGCTGCATATTCAATTAGGGGGAGGGGGGTGTGGTTTTGAGAGAAGCCCCCTCTGCCAGCTGGCTTTAAGGTGACCCTGCGCCCCCAGTCCCCCTGCCCTCTGGCCTGTCGTCAGATGGGCCAGCATTGATAGGGGGGGGGGGGGGGCGTTGGGTTGGCAGTGTGTCCTTGACGTATTAATCAAAAGCATTGTTGTTCAGTTTCTCTGGATAGATGGCTCTCTCTCTCTCTCTCTCTCTCTCTGTGTGTGTGTTTACCCAAATGGACTTGAGGCCAAACCCCCCCCCCCCCCCACCCCCCCGAGAGTCTTACTGCTGATGGGTCCGCTGGGTGAAGCCTGGAGGGTGGAACCTGTTGTTCCAGCCGGCCCAGAGTCCGGTAGCTTTGTTCTTCTGTTAAATCGCATGTAGACATTATGTTCTGATTAGTCTTAACTGTGAATGTTCTCGTCTTTTTCTCTGACTTTGATGTTTTGAAATCCTTTTTTGCTTTTTGTTTGTATTTTTATTTTTCACGCTGCCTGTGTTCTTTGTGTAGAAGCAGCACAAGCCTCTGGTTGGCCGGGCCTCATTCAACGTTGGTGCAAACACTTATTGACAGTGTTCGTGGTTTTTTTATCAAATGTCTATTGTTGTCAGTGATGAATGTATTTATTTCCGGTCCTGCCCTCACCTCTGTAAATAATGATCTCAGCGTGTGAGACTGAGGTGGAGGCAGGACCCCCTTTTATTTTTAATTTTTTTGTTAATTTTGTTTAAAGATTTCAAGCTGAGAATCAAAATGAGACACAAACAGCCATTTACCACAATCTGTTCATTTCTTTTTCCGTCGGGGGGGATGGAAGTGTTTAGTTTTTTTTGTCACAGATATTCAAAGAAAATGGCGGTACGCCATTAAATATCATGTTTTACAGTTTGTGTGTGTGTGTGTGTGTGTGTGTGTGTGTGTGGTGTTGTGTGTGTGTGTGTGTGTGTGTGTGTGTGTGTGTGTGTGTGTGTGTGTGTGTGTGTGTGTGTGTGTGTGTGTGTGTGTGTGCACGCACATGGGAGCCTAATGTATGTTCTCAAATATGCTCAACCTGGGTGTCGACACGCTACTGCCATTTAGGAACACACAGCGTATTCAAACACACCACCTCATCACCTTCCTCCCTCAACTACAGTCCCTCTTTGTTGACAAATTAGTTGCATCTCTCTGTTGGTTTTTTGTTTTTAGGACATTTTTAATTTGCATACCAGTCACCTCTAGTCGTTGATTTTCGGTTTCAGATTTCATGCCGAAGGGGTTTTAAAAACAAGGGGTTGAGATAGCTTTACTAAGTGCACTTTGTCCGTTTCTTAAAAGCCTCGGAGAAGTCCTGGACGCTCTCGCATCGCTTCCCATTAGCCGCTCACCATTCCCTTCTCCGCTACCATGCGGTCGTGGCCCGTCTGTGTCTGAACCATCATATCCTCGTGCAGTGTTACCAAAGCTTTAAAACAAAACACAACTCAACAACAGACAACGCAGAAAACCAGACGGAGACTGTATCCAGCTC
Organism: Coryphaenoides rupestris; assembly: GCA_002895965.2. NCBI lineage: Eukaryota > Metazoa > Chordata > Actinopteri > Gadiformes > Macrouridae > Coryphaenoides > Coryphaenoides rupestris. The sequence goes on from PIJE02000127.1 coordinate 653,451, forward strand.
TGAAAGTTATACAACTAGTTTCTCTCCGATGCTTTGTTGTACCCTTCTCGAGGCCAGTGGCTTCTGTTCTCCAGGCTATTCAGGCTAGGGTGGACAGGCTGGTCTTTCCAGGTACTACGGATGGACGTTACTTTTTGGCAGATTAAACCAAAGCTACTTCAGCAAAAAGTGGCCTCCAGGCAGCATGGTTGGCCCAAGCTTTACTGTCACTGATCTTACACCTCAGCCCAAAGTCTCCAGGGCTCTACAGCGTTGTTATGGCCCTCGACTTCTACTTTTAATGTATTGTACAGACACTAAGCATACCTCGAATGGTCCTGTGCAGAATTGAACTGTGCGCGATGCACCAAATTACCTCTAAACCCTCAGTGTTATCAGCAGGTAAACTTTGCCATTACGCCTCAGCATTTATCAGCGTTTCATTTTATTTTTTAACCGTCCGGCTGTAACCAAAATATTTAATTTTCTTTTGGTGTGTGTGCATGTGAGTGTGTGTGTGTGTGTGTGTGTGTGTGTGTGTGAGTGTAGAGAAGGTATTCAAAATAAGTAGGCTCGAGTGATTTTGGAGTTGTCTCCCTTTTTGTTCGAGCGAAGATAGGAGTAGCTGCTAAACCAGTGCTTGAAAAGTTGATGATGGGGGCGGGGGGTGGGGTGGGGGGGGGTGGGCTTTCCATAGAGTTGCTATCAAGCTTCCCCCCTCATCCGCTTTCTTCATGAGCAGTCACTCAATAATGTATCAGGATCCACGGGCTGAGAGGCCCTGGAATGGACGTATAGGGTCTTGGCCTATGAATAATTGAGAGCTAACAAGTCCCCAAAGAGAGAGATTATTCCACAACAGACGCCACAGCTATGTGTCTCCAGTGATAACCCTCTGTACATTTTGGATTGGAAAACCAAAACTGGGTAGGCTTCATTGTGCTCGTTTCGTCTGGTGTATCTTTCAATGAGCTGACCTTTCGCCTTCAAATTCATACTAACATCCACTGGAGGACGGAGGAAGCACTTGGTCGATTTCACGGACTGTATAAAGTGGGTAGATTTACTGTGTCCTAAACTAGTAGGCCTATGCATTATTTGGGATGGCTCAAATGTCATTTTGTTGGGTAACGTGTGAAATGATTAAAAAGGAACTCCTGATGAATGTGATAATGAATTCGGTTTAAGTAAAAATCTACTTTGTGCATACTTGGGTCGTGTAGAGAAAAAGATAAAGGACTAAATGCAAACTTCTGTGGGTTACGCAAAAAAAAATGCGCGACAGCCGCTGTGTTTCACTGAGCTAGCGAGAAAAGGCTAACGTAAGCACACGCTAGGCTTAGCAGGACCCCTCCCCCTCCGTCATTTCTCTCTCACATGTTCCTCCTAATGCCCGGGCAGGCAAGGTGTGGTCGGAGCTGCAGGCTACCAGCTAGTCTATTAGTTACAGTAAACACAGACGTGCATAGATTAGCTTCGTGGAGCCTGGCTGGTTGGGTTGGGGGCCGGGGGGGGGGGGCTTGGTCTTTTAACCTTTCAATCATGAGGGTCTGTCTTCACTTCCAAGTATTTTTTTAACCTTTTAACCAGGGAGTTCACTAACAAAAAAAATCTCTTACTAGAGTGTCCTGGCCCACACAGGCATCATGTTTGACAACATGCATTTCTGAATGTGTTATTGTCATTGATGGCCAGGCACACCCGCAGGCTTTTCTTATCCATCATATCATCTCCCTACGCCACCCAACCCCCCACCCACGGCCTCCCTTCCTTGGGCCCGTTTTGTCGCTCCTCGTCGGGGGCCCGCCGGCTCAGACTGGAGGGCGCTGGCACGTTTATGGCTCCTGTGTGCCATTAGCAATGCGCCGTGCCCCTGGAGGTGTCACATGCTAAATGACCCCTGAATGGGGGGTCGCTGAGCAACAATGACTGCGGTGCCGATAGCCTCTACCCCCCCTGCCCTCCCCCCCCTCCCCCTCCACCCTCCCCTCCCCCTGCACGGGCTCCTCCCAACGCCAGTTCCAAGCCAACACAATGGGGTGGAATAGGGGTGGGGTGTGTGTGTGTGTGTGTGTGTGTGTGTGATGGGGGGGGGGGGTGTGGTGTGGTTGGGTGGGTGACACACACACACACACACACGGACACTGCCCCCCACAGTGGGCCGTTTCGTCGGCACTACGGGGAGAAACTGGCACATTTTAGAACGAGTTTGACGTTGAAATCCAGCCATTGTGTTCATCTAACTCCAGAGAGTCCCCAAGCTGTTTCCTTTCAGAGGCGGAGTCATGTCCCCCACCCCCCCCCCCCCCCCCCCAAGGTACCTGCATCCTGGACTCTCCAAAAAAAAAAATGTTACTTCTTATGTTGGTGTCTTGCTGTAAAGCAGTTACTGCTTGGTGATTTGCATGGTACATCTAATAGGGTTTTTGATTTCACACTCCCAACCCTTTTTTCCATACCTGGTTTCAAAATCGTTTGTTTTGCTTGTGATCTTTTACTGGCTGAGAAAGAGTAGGGTCCACAATGCATGCCTTCAGAGGTTATTGTACTTGGCAGCACTCTAGCAAAACAGTGTAATGTCTGTAATGCGAACGGTGTTCACTGGCGCTGCAAAGCGAGAGGCTTTTGCGGCTGCGGTCGAACGCTTTTACTCGTTCGATGTAAAGAAGAAGAACTACGAACTTCAAACTGTGACCATACTACTACTACTACTGCTCAAATACTTCAGGGATTGTTCTGCATATATGAATGTAGGACTCTCAGCTACATTTTTAAGACATAGTATTGTATGGATTTCTCTGTATTTTAATCATGGGAAAAACAAAACACTAGTTTCATATTTAAGACAAAAAGGGGGGGGGGGAACCTTTTTTCATTTAACACAAGGAGCCTTGACAAAGGCGAGGCAGCTTAAAACAAGTCTCCATTCTCGTTGATAACACGTTATGTTCTGAAATGGTTGCGAGGTTGTACAAAGGACTACAGACAAAAAAGCTCATACCCAAATCCACAAACTATTTTTTAAACCAAAGCACATTTGAATGATTATTGAACCGAGTGTGGCTATAAAAAAAGATACGTATGTATTTATCTCATTGTTTACATAAACTTTTACAGTTTTACAGACCTCAGTCGAGGCTCGGCCTGTCAGAGAGGTGTTTTTTTTGTGTGTGTGTGACTAAGAAAAAAACGAAAAACAAAGGAAAAACATGCTCCCCCCCCCCCCCCCCCCCATAGAGGTTGCTGCAAAAACCGACGCATAGCGCAAAAAAAAAAGAAAAACCTGCGGCGAGCTAACTGCTGCATATTCAATTAGGGGGAGGGGGGTGTGGTTTTGAGAGAAGCCCCCTCTGCCAGCTGGCTTTAAGGTGACCCTGCGCCCCCAGTCCCCCTGCCCTCTGGCCTGTCGTCAGATGGGCCAGCATTGATAGGGGGGGGGGGGGGGGGCGTTGGGTTGGCAGTGTGTCCTTGACGTATTAATCAAAAGGCATTGTTGTTCAGTTTCTCTGGATAGATGGCTCTCTCTCTCTCTCTCTCTGTGTGTGTGTTTACCCAAATGGACTTGAGGCCAAACCCCCCCCACCCCCCCGAGAGTCTTACTGCTGATGGGTCCGCTGGGTGAAGCCTGGAGGGTGGAACCTGTTGTTCCAGCCGGCCCAGAGTCCGTAGCTTTGTTCTCTTGTTAAATCGCATGTAGACATTATGTTCTGATTAGTCTTAACTGTGAATGTTCTCGTCTTTTTCTCTGACTTTGATGTTTTGAAATCCTTTTTTGCTTTTTGTTTGTATTTTTATTTTCACGCTGCCTGTGTTCTTTGTGTAGAAGCAGCACAAGCCTCTGGTTGGCCGGGCCTCATTCAACGTTGGTGCAAACACTTATTGACAGTGTTCGTGGTTTTTTTATCAAATGTCTATTGTTGTCAGTGATGAATGTATTTATTTCCGGTCCTGCCCTCACCTCTGTAAATAATGATCTCAGCGTGTGAGACTGAGGTGGAGGCAGGACCCCCTTTTATTTTTAATTTTTTTGTTAATTTTGTTTAAAGATTTCAAGCTGAGAATCAAAATGAGACACAAACAGCCATTTACCACAATCTGTTCATTTCTTTTTCCGTCGGGGGGATGGAAGTGTTTAGTTTTTTTGTCACAGATATTCAAAGAAAATGGCGTACGCCATTAAATATCGTGTGTGTGTGTGTGTGTGTGTGTGTGTGTGTGTGTGTGTGTGTGTGTGTGTGTGTGTGTGTGTGTGTGTGTGTGTGTGTGTTGTGGTGTGTGTGTGTGTTCGTGTGGTGTGTGTGTGTGTGTGTGTGTGCGCCAGCTGCAGATCTACTCAGCTCCTAATGTATGTTCTCAAATATGCTCAACCTGGGTGTCGACACGCTACTGCCATTTAGGAACACACAGCGTATTCAAACACACCACCTCATCACCTTCCTCCCTCAACTACAGTCCCTCTTTGTTGACAAATAGTTGCATCTCTCTGTTGGTTTTTGTTTTTAGGACATTTTTAATTTGCATACCAGTCACCTCTAGTCATTGATTTTTGGTTTCAGATTCATGCCGAAGGGGTTTTTAAAAACAAGGGGTTGAGATAGCTTTACTAAGTGCACTTTGTCCGTTTCTTAAAAGCCTCGGAGAAGTCCTGGACGCTCTCGCATCGCTTCCCATTAGCCGCTCACCATTCCCTCTCCGTACCATCGGCGTGGCCGTCTGTCTGAACCATCATATCCTCGTGCAGTGTTACCAAAGCTTTAAAACAAAACACAACTCAACAACAGACAACGCAGAAAACCAGACGGAGACTGTATCCAGCTCTGAAAGTTATACAACTAGTTTCTCTCCGATGCTTTGTTGTACCCTTCTCGAGGCCAGTGGCTTCTGTTCTCCAGGCTATTCAGGCTAGGGTGGACAGGCTGGTCTTTCCAGGTACTACGGATGGACGTTACTTTTTGGCAGATTAAACCAAAGCTACTTCAGCAAAAAGTGGCCTCCAGGCAGCATGGTTGGCCCAAGCTTTACTGTCACTGATCTTACACCTCAGCCCAAAGTCTCCAGGGCTCTACAGCGTTGTTATGGCCCTCGACTTCTACTTTTAATGTATTGTACAGACACTAAGCATACCTCGAATGGTCCTGTGCAGAATTGAACTGTGCGCGATGCACCAAATTACCTCTAAACCCTCAGTGTTATCAGCAGGTAAACTTTGCCATTACGCCTCAGCATTTATCAGCGTTTCATTTTATTTTTTAACCGTCCGGCTGTAACCAAAATATTTAATTTTCTTTTGGTGTGTGTGCATGTGAGTGTGTGTGTGTGTGAGTGTAGAGAAGGTATTCAAAATAAGTAGGCTCGAGTGATTTTGGAGTTGTCTCCCTTTTTGTTCGAGCGAAGATAGGAGTAGCTGCTAAACCAGTGCTTGAAAAGTTGATGATGGGGGCGGGGGGGGGGGGGGGGGTGGGCTTTCCATAGAGTTGCTATCAAGCTTCCCCCCTCATCCGCTTTCTTCATGAGCAGTCACTCAATAATGTATCAGGATCCACGGGCTGAGAGGCCCTGGAATGGACGTATAGGGTCTTGGCCTATGAATAATTGAGAGCTAACAAGTCCCCCCCCCCCCCCACCCCACCCCCCCCTCCTCCAAACACACTTCACATGCTAAGAATGACCCACACCCGGATACTTTTTGCCCGTTTTTATCCAAATATGCGCACACTCTCGCCCCACACACACGATCCTGCATGCCACAGTTGCATTCCATTATTATGTACGGCATTTTCATGATCAACACGTTGTTGTGCAATGTTTTAAAAAAGTTGTTTTCCTTCTCACGTTGGCGTATTGTTTTCCAAGGCGGGATTTGGCGGTCTCCCCTTGTGGCCGTGTGGCGACACCCAGGCACCCATCTTTCTCTGTCCATCTCTCTCTCTCTCTCTCTCTGTCTGTCTGTCTCTCTCCCATCTCCCCCTATCTCTCTCTCTCTCTCTCTCCCCTCTCTCTCGTATCTCCGCTCCTCAGAGAACTTGTATTCAGGTCAGAGTCGTAGGTGTGCGTCGCCGTGTGCGCTCGCCGGGAACTCACTAGAACTCAAAACGTGTCAAAAGTGTAATACAGCTGACCTCAGCACTCACAACCTTGCAGTCTTAATGTACAGCGGTGAGGAAAAAAATAAACTGTTATTTTATGATCTTTTCATTAAAAGCTTGATTGAAAAACCAAACTGTCTTGTCTGTTATTGCTGTTTTCCCGCCTTGGTCGATTTCACGGACTGTATAAAGTGGGTAGATTTACTGTGTCCCAAACTAGTAGGCCTATGCATTATTTGGGATGGCTCAAATGTCATTTTGTTGGGTAACGTGTGAAATGATTAAAAAGGAACTCCTGATGAATGTGATAATGAATTCTGTTTAAGTAAAAATCTACTTTGTGCATACTTGGGTCGTGTAGAGAAAAAGATAAAGGACTAAATGCAAACTTCTGTGGGTTACGCAAAAAAAAATGCGCGACAGCCGCTGTGTTTCACTGAGCTAGCGAGAAAAGGCTAACGTAAGCACACGCTAGGCTTAGCAGGACCCCTCCCCCTCCGTCATTTCTCTCTCAACATGTTCCCTCCTAATGCCCGGGCAGGCAAGGTGTGGTCGGAGCTGCAGGCTACCAGCTAGTCTATTAGTTACAGTAAACACAGACGTGCATAGATTAGCTTCGTGGAGCCTGGCTGGTTGGGTTGGGGGCCGGGGGGGGGGGGGGCTTGGTCTTTTAACCTTTCAATCATGAGGGTCTGTCTTCACTTCCAAGTATTTTTTTAACCTTTTAACCAGGAGTTCACTAACAAAAAAAATCTCTTACTAGAGTGTCCTGCGCCCACACAGGCATCATGTTTGACAACATGCATTTCTGAATGTGTTATTGTCATTGATGGCCAGGCACACCCGCAGGCTTTCTTATCCATTCATATCATCTCCCTACGCCACCCAACCCCCCACCCACGGCCTCCCTTCCTTGGGCCCGTTTTGTCGCATCCTCGTCGGGGCCCGCCGGCTCAGACTGAGAGGGCGCTGGCACGTTTTTATGGCTCCTGTGTGCCATTAGCAATGCGCCGTGCCCCTGGAGGTGTCACATGCTAAATGACCCTGAATGGGGGGTCGCTGAGCAACAATGACTGCGGTGCCGATAGCCTCTACCCCCCCACTGCCCTCCCCCCTCCCCCCTCCACCCTCCCCCCTCCCCCCGCACGGGCTCCTCCCAACGCCAGTCCAAGCCAACACAATGGGGTGGAATAGGGGTAGGGGTGTGTGTGTGGTGTGTGTGTGTGTGATGGGGGGGGGGGGTGTGGTGTTGGTTGGGTGGGGTGCGACACACACAACACACACCGGAACACGTGCCCCCCTGTTCACACAGTGGGCCGTTTCGTCGGCACTACGGGGAGAAACTGGCACATTTTAGAACGAGTTTGACGTTGAAATCCAGGCATTGTGTTCATCTAACTCCAGAGAGTCCAAGCTGTTTCCTTTCAGAGGCGGAGTCAATGTCCCCCAACCCCCCCCACCCCCCCCCCCCCCCCCCCCACACCCCACACTTTTCTTCCACATTTTTATTTTTTGTATTTTTTTTTTGTGGGTGTCTTGGGGAATGAGAGGAATTTACCGGGGTCTGCCCAGGTGGGCCCAGGCCTGCCTCTGCTCGCATGGAGATCAAGGAATGTGTTTGAGAAGCGCCTGGTCTGCCCGCTGTAGGGCAGGAGATGGACAATGTCTGGCTGTAATTGGTACACACGGACATCTTTTATCTCCAGCGCCAGATGACTGTTGAGCCTTCGGGGTGTAACGGTGACGTTAGGCAGATGGAGCTGGAGTCGCTCCACTGTTGGAGATTAGTCTTTTTCTTTGCTTTTAAAGGAACATTTCGAGCTTGTTAGTTTAGGTGGTTGCTTTGGCCACTTTTTGGTACGTGTGTTAAATAATTAAAATACTGCCTCAATGTCTTACCTGTTCCTCGGTTGAAGTGGTGGTCATCGGCGGGTAAATATTGTTATTTGCTGACGTTATTTAAAGCAGTTTGCTATTTGACTAGGGCTTGGCTGACACTGTAATGGTTGCGTAGGCTAACAGAGAACCGTCAATGATAGCCCTGAGACAGAGGCGGACAACTGACAGTTCGGCTCGCCTGATGAACCAGTTGCCGCCCTCCAGATGGTTTCCAAGGCCCCCCCCCAACCAACCACCCACACAACCACACACCCCCCAGACCCCCACCCCCACCCCCACCCCCCTCACCACCACCACCCCCTCCTCGGGGGAGAGAATTGCTCGTCCACAAGTAGAATTTATGCATTCTGATCAGGTGTGCATATATCTTTTCGATGTTGTGCCGCACATCAATTATTAACAGCGCTGTGAATTAATGCGCGGAGCTCCGGGGTATGTCTGTGTAACGGGTTGTCAGACTTCACTTCACTTCTGGCCAAGGAGGAAGAGAGATCCCCTGTAAACAATGCACACACACACACACACACACATGCACACACACACACACATGCACACAGCCACACACCTTCCATGCAATACTCTCCATGCCTGCCCTATACATTTGCCCCCCGAAGTTTACCAACACTTCTCTTCCTCAAACTTCTTTTCTTTGTACTTTGTCAGGTGCGGACGTCTCCTTTATTAATCTGGTGCCGCATATGAGCTGCTGGGTCCTCTGGGGACGAGTGTGGTGATTCTGTGCTGCTGGATTGTCAGGAGTCTTGGGGAAATGCTGCAGGCAATGTATATATATATATATATATATATATACATTTGTGGACGATTTCATAGATTTGTTGTGTGTGTGTGTGTGTGCCCTATATGTATTTTATTATTCAGAGATGGCCGTCTCTGACAGGCGTAGTGTTTTACACAGGGTTGCCCAGTCCTTCATCAATAACACATGGGTATTGATGGGGTGGGTATAGGGGTTGAACATACTGTAGGTTTGGGCTTGATGATCGTAAACTCAGTGAGGTTTTTTTTGGATCAGTGGCTTGTTTGGTGGGAGGATGTCCCACGTCCCATGGTCTGTCTGCAAGCCAGGCGAGGAACCACCGGATCAAAACCGACTCAAACCGTCATGACTCAACCAAGTAAAGCGGCAAGAGTCCATGTCCATGTGACCCCATCACGCGGGATCCCCTGGTGCTGCTGGGCCTCCTCCGTATACTGTAGCAGTGCACAAGCATTCGTTCTCGCCTCTCGTACGCGGGACGTTCTCGTTGAAATGTGGGTGGGCCGTCATGGGCACAGACAGGGACAGTCCACGATCAATTTGAAAGCCCCCCCCCCCTCCTCCAAACACACTTCACATGCTAAGAATGACCCACACCCGGATACTTTTTGCCCGTTTTTATCCAAATATGCGCACACTCTCGCCCCACACACACGATCCTGCATGCCACAGTTGCATTCCATTATTATGTACGGCATTTTCATGATCAACACGTTGTTGTGCAATGTTTTAAAAAAAGTTGTTTTCCTTCTCACGTTGGCGTATTGTTTTCCAAGGCGGGATTTGGCGGTCTCCCCTTGTGGCCGTGTGGCGACACCCAGGCACCCATCTTTCTCTGTCCATCTCTCTCTCTCTCTCTCTGTCTGTCTGTCTCTCTCCCATCTCCCCCTATCTCTCTCTCTCTCTCTCTCTCTCTCTCTCGTATCTCCGCTCCTCAGAGAACTTGTATTCAGGTCAGAGTCGTAGGTGTGCGTCGCCGTGGCGCTCGCCGGAACTCACTAGAACTCAAAACGTGTCAAAAGTGTAATACAGCTGACCTCAGCACTCACAACCTTGCAGTCTTAATGTACAGCGGTGAGGAAAAAAATAAACTGTTATTTTATGATCTTTTCATTAAAAGCTTGATTGAAAAACCAAACTGTCTTGTCTGTTATTGCTTGTTTTCCCGCCTTGGTCGATTTCACGGACTGTATAAAGTGGGTAGATTTACTGTGTCCTAAACTAGTAGGCCTATGCATTATTTGGGATGGCTCAAATGTCATTTTGTTGGGTAACGTGTGAAATGATTAAAAAGGAACTCCTGATGAATGTGATAATGAATTCGGTTTAAGTAAAAATCTACTTTGTGCATACTTGGGTCGTGTAGAGAAAAAGATAAAGGACTAAATGCAAACTTCTGTGGGTTACGCAAAAAAAAATGCGCGACAGCCGCTGTGTTTCACTGAGCTAGCGAGAAAAGGCTAACGTAAGCACACGCTAGGCTTAGCAGGACCCCTCCCCCTCCGTCATTTCTCTCTCACATGTTCCTCCTAATGCCCGGGCAGGCAAGGTGTGGTCGGAGCTGCAGGCTACCAGCTAGTCTATTAGTTACAGTAAACACAGACGTGCATAGATTAGCTTCGTGGAGCCTGGCTGGTTGGGTTGGGGGCCGGGGGGGCTTGGTCTTTTAACCTTTCAATCATGAGGGTCTGTCTTCACTTCCAAGTATTTTTTTAACCTTTTAACCAGGGAGTTCACTAACAAAAAAAATCTCTTACTAGAGTGTCCTGGCCCACACAGGCATCATGTTTGACAACATGCATTTCTGAATGTGTTATTGTCATTGATGGCCAGGCACACCCGCAGGCTTTTCTTATCCATCATATCATCTCCCTACGCCACCCAACCCCCCACCCACGGCCTCCCTTCCTTGGGCCCGTTTTGTCGCTCCTCATCGGGGGCCCGCCGGCTCAGACTGGAGGGCGCTGGCACGTTTATGGCTCCTGTGTGCCATTAGCAATGCGCCGTGCCCCTGGAGGTGTCACATGCTAAATGACCCCTGAATGGGGGGTCGCTGAGCAACAATGACTGCGGTGCCGATAGCCTCTACCCCCCCTGCCCTCCCCCCCCTCCCCCTCCACCCTCCCCCCTCCCCCTGCACGGGCTCCTCCCAACGCCAGTTCCAAGCCAACACAATGGGGTGGAATAGGGGTGGGGTGTGTGTGTGTGTGTGTGTGTGTGTGTGATGGGGGGGGGGGGGGGGGGTGTGGTGTGGTTGGGTGGGTGACACACACACACACACACACGGACACTGCCCCCCCTGTTCACACAGTGGGCCGTTTCGTCGGCACTACGGGGAGAAACTGGCACATTTTAGAACGAGTTTGACGTTGAAATCCAGCCATTGTGTTCATCTAACTCCAGAGAGTCCCCAAGCTGTTTCCTTTCAGAGGCGGAGTCATGTCCCCCACCCCCCCCCCCCCCCCCCACTTTCTTCCACATTTTTATTTTTTGTATTTTTTTTTTGTGGGTGTCTTGGGGAATGAGAGGAATTTACCGGGGTCTGCCCAGGTGGGCCCAGGCCTGCCTCTGCTCGCATGGAGATCAAGGAATGTGTTTGAGAAGCGCCTGGTCTGCCCGCTGTAGGGCAGGAGATGGACAATGTCTGGCTGTAATTGGTACACACGGACATCTTTTATCTCCAGCGCCAGATGACTGTTGAGCCTTCGGGGTGTAACGGTGACGTTAGGCAGATGGAGCTGGAGTCGCTCCACTGTTGGAGATTAGTCTTTTTCTTTGCTTTTAAAGGAACATTTCGAGCTTGTTAGTTTAGGTGGTTGCTTTGGCCACTTTTTGGTACGTGTGTTAAATAATTAAAATACTGCCTCAATGTCTTACCTGTTCCTCGGTTGAAGTGGTGGTCATCGGCGGGTAAATATTGTTATTTGCTGACGTTATTTAAAGCAGTTTGCTATTTGACTAGGGCTTGGCTGACACTGTAATGGTTGCGTAGGCTAACAGAGAACCGTCAATGATAGCCCTGAGACAGAGGCGGACAACTGACAGTTCGGCTCGCCTGATGAACCAGTTGCCGCCCTCCAGATGGTTTCCAAGGCCCCCCCCCAACCAACCACCCACACAACCACACACCCCCCAGACCCCACCACCCACCCCCACCCCCCTCACCACCACCACCCCCTCCTCGGGGGAGAGAATTGCTCGTCCACAAGTAGAATTTATGCATTCTGATCAGGTGTGCATATATCTTTTCGATGTTGTGCCGCACATCAATTATTAACAGCGCTGTGAATTAATGCGCGGAGCTCCGGGGTATGTCTGTGTAACGGGTTGTCAGACTTCACTTCACTTCTGGCCAAGGAGGAAGAGAGATCCCCTGTAAACAATGCACACACACACACACACACACATGCACACACACACACCACCACATGCACACAGCCACACACCTTCCATGCAATACTCTCCATGCCTGCCCTATACATTTGCCCCCCGAAGTTTACCAACACTTCTCTTCCTCAAACTTCTTTTCTTTTGTACTTTGTCAGGTGCGGACGTCTCCTTATTAATCTGGTGCCGCATATGAGGCTGCTGGGTCCTCTGGGGACGAGTGTGGTGATTCTGTGCTGCTGGATTGGGAAGGAGTCTTGGGGAAATGCTGCAGGCAATGTATATATATATATATATATATATATATATACATTTGTGGACGATTTCATAGATTTGTTGTTGTGTGTGTGTGTGTGCCCCTATATGTATTTTATTATTCAGAGATGGCCGTCTCTGACAGGCGTAGTGTTTTATCACAGGGGTTGCCCAGTCCTTCATCAATAACACATGGGTATTGATGGGGTGGGGTATAGGGGTTGAACATACCTGTAGGTTTGGGCTTGATGATCGTAAACTCAGTGAGGTTTTTTTTGGAATCAGTGGCTTGTTTGGTGGGAGGATGTCCCACGTCCCATGGTCTGTCTGCAAGCCAGGCGAGGAACCACCGGATCAAAACCGACTCAAACCGTCATGACTCAACCAAGTAAAGCGGCAAGAGTCCATGTCCATGCGACCCCATCACGCGGGATCCCCTGGTGCTGCTGGGCCTCCTCCGTATACTGTAGCAGTGCATCAAGCCATGTCGTTCTCTGCCTCTCGTAACGTCCTGGGGCGGGACGTTCTCGTTGAAATGTGGGTGGGCCGTCATCGGGCACAAGACAGGGACAGTCCCCCGATCAAGTTTGAAAAGCCCCCCCCCCCCCGCACCGCTGAATACCTCGCCAGCTGCACCCAAGCCCCGCTATGACAGAGCACCCCCCGCTTTCAGCGCAAAATGCACTACCTGTGTATCCGTCGCGGCACAAATTCCCACCCCCCCCACCCCTTTTTACTCCTTATTCTCCCTCTCAAGAAATGAATCTCGCGCCTCCCACCAACCCCCCCACCCTTCCACCTCACCCCCCCCCCCCCCATCGCCTCACCGCTGCTCACCCAACCCTTCCTTTTTTCCTTTCACTCGTATTTCATCATGAGGCCCGGGCCCCCGAATTGAACCTGTTCTGCTGAGTCAGTTCAGGCTCTCGCTGGTGAAAGGGAGAGCAGGGCGGTGGGGTGGTGCGGGGGGGCTGGTGTGGTGGTGGTGGTGTTGGTGGTGGTGGTGGCGGCGGGGGGAGAGAGAGAGAGAAAGCGGGCCTGGAGGAGAATGGACTCACCAGGTGGTGGGCACCGCCACTGCTTCAGTCCCCCCCCGCCCCCGCCCTGCCCCGCACGCTCCTTTCAGCTGGCATACAGGCTCTGGGCCCCGACACGGAGGGCCTGCTTTCCATCAGAATATTCACCACCTCCCACCCTATAGCCACCCCCCCCCCTCATCTCTCTCTCTGCTCCTCTCGTGCTCTCCTCATCTTCTTCATCCTCATCTGCTCTCTCAGTCCTCTCCTCTCTCTCATCTCTCCCCCCCTCTCTCACTCTCCACAACAACACACAACAACACACAACAAAAACAAACAACACAAAACAAACACAAAAACACACACACACAACACACACACAAAAACACACACACACACACACACACACCTCTTTAAACGATAAACGGAGAGAGCAGGCTTGGGCCGGTATAATAGGATCCTTTCTCTCTGCCCCCTGCCATGTGTGAGGACGGACACAATGGCCGGGACCGAGGAGGGGAAATGATTCAAAGTGTGATTTTCAACCTGCTCCCTTCAGCCCGGGCTCTGCTTCCCTTTCAGAGCATGCTAATGCCTGCTCATTTGCGGAGCGGTACTGTAAGCTGTGACACACAGCAAACACACAGATCCTTTCTCCGTCCCGTCCGTGAATGGACACTTTGGATTATATGTGTCTCCGGACAATTATTGTCCAAGACCTCCATTCGGCTGATTGGAGCCATTTTTTAATCATTACTGCCATTTCAAAGTTAATGGAGTTAAAGTCTGGCAAACGCCCTTTTGAAACGCTCTTGGCCGTTATTTTCTTTTTCTGCAATTTTGTGTCTGCGTTCACTGTTAAAACGCATGCTGCGTCTGAGGATAGTCTTCTGATGATCGTCCTTGGTTTTTCCCCGGAAGATCTACAACCTCTTCACGGTGTAAACGTTGGAAAGTCTGCTGTTTTTAAACATAAGAAATTCCCCCAAAAAACGTGCAGAGGCATCCTGTGTTTGTATGTCCTGGAAGGGGACAACAACCCTCCTCCACCTCCTCCACCTCCTCCACCCACCACCACCACCACTCACACACAAACAACCCCGATGTGCGTGGGCGCTATGGAAACGTGACACACACACACGCGGTCGTGGAGCCAGCGGCGCACCACGAGAGCCCTCCGCTGCCCTTACAGTGTCCTTCATAATGACACATTAACATCAATAAATGGGGGGAGGCGTTCGAGAGGGAAAAGGTTATTAAGTCCCAGAAAAGAGTAATCACTGTCATGGTATATGAGTAAACTCATTTTGACTCTTTAATCTGCCCTTCCCCTTCGCACTAATTTGTTTATTCTCGCCTCGCTCCCTCTCGCCCGTGTGTATGTGCTCCTTGTCCGTGTCTGGTGTCCGTGTCTGTGTGTGTGTGTCTGTGATTATTTTCTGATTATTATTATAATTCCCCTTTCGGCGGAGGCTAAATTAGCGCTTGCTTCTAATTTATCATTCACAGGGGCCGACTCTGAATTGTTTAATCAGGCAACACAGTCGCTAATTCCCTGAAAGACTCCTCTCAGGCGGGCTCAATATATATCCCGTATGACAAGACAGCAAAGCGGCCATTACTTGTTACCAGCGAAACCGAGGAAACATCATTTGTTATGGAAGCAATTAAACTAATGGCTCATTTCATGCGTAATGGCCGCTCCCTGGAATACATGTAGTGTGAGGTGTGTTGTCTTGCATTTCAGAAATCAACGTCAATTTGTAATTGCAAAGAGTCTGTTATTTATGGCTCAGATGGCTGTTTTTTTAATGATAATTTTAATAACATGTACTATTATTCATTTATTATCAGAGATTCTTAGCCATATATATCAAGTTTCAAGTTTCAAGTATTTTATTGTCACTTCACAATTTACACGTGAGTATTGGAAGTATGTTTGTTATGTTAATTAAGTCAACAGTTTTAGCTATCTCTGTTCTATCTATGTATGACCTTATTAACTGTCTTGATCTTCTACATGCATGTTAACATAATAACATAACATGTTATACATTGTGAGGGTCTCTATCTCCATCCCGCCCCAACACACTTCTCGTTCACATGTCCACGTCACATGTTATAGCAAAACAGTGACATTAGAGTCACATTATATACTGTAGTTATACTGTAGTTATACTGTAAGTTATACTGTCACATTAATGGTGTACAGTCAGTCCTTGTGAACACAGCGTTTTGGTTCCCACAACCGCTCTGCTTCACTCCTGAATGTAATATAGAATTTGATCCACCTTTTCCTCTCTCCTCTCTCTCTCTCTCCCCGAACTCTCTCTGGTGTCTCTCTCCTCTCATTCTCTCTCTCTCCTCTCTCCTCTCTCATTCTCTCTCTCTCTCTCTCTCTCTCAGAGTCTCTCATTTTCTCCTTCAACACTGTGCAATAGAAAAGGGAGAGAGAGAGAGGGGAGGGCGGAGGGTGAGGGAGGGAGGGGGTGGGGGGTGTGGGGGGTGGGGTGTGGGGGGGGGGGGGGGGTGGTGGGGGGAGTATCTAGAAATGGGAGGGTGGGTTAAAGGCAGTAGGGAATCTCCCCTGTGGCGTAGATCTCCACCCTGGCTCTGGGCCATCAGAGGGCATTATGGGAGAGAGGAGGAGGAGGAGAACAGTCAGAATCAGGTTTGTCTTCACACTGGCACCCCGCCCCCCCCCCCCCCCCCCCCAACTGATTGCAATCTATCTATCTATCTATCTATAGCTGCAGAGAGACGGCAGCGAACGGTGGGCATCCTGGGTTGAGTTAGCAAGAGGAGCTAAACCTGATAACCCCGGAGGCAGGCCTGACCCACTGCTTAACACACTATTACGATGTCAGTGCTTACACAGCAATATTTCCGATATTGCACTGAGATTGCTTCCTGAAAGTGTGTGTGTGTGTGTGTGTGTGTGTGTACATGTGTGTGGGCGTGTGTGTGTATATGTGTGTGTGTGGCCGTGGGTATGTGTGTGTGTGTGAGTGAGCACGATGGGCATGCAAATGATCCGACATGTGTATAGTATGTGTATGTGTGTGTGTGTGTGTGTGCTCAGTGTGTCCGCGGTGCAATCAGATACTTCCGTACAGGCTACCGCTACCCAGAGGATAATGGACCCTCCGGAGGATAACGGAGCCTCCTCCCAGTGATGTGATGGCAGCGCGCACGCTTAGAGAGCGCGTCTTTGAGGCATCGTCAGACACACATCAGCTTTTTTCTCAACTTCCAGGCTTCTCTGAGCCCCCCCACCCAGATACCCTCTCCTCATCCCTGTCTTGTGTTTATTGGTGTGTACCAGGAAGGGATGTTGAATAATTGACGAGTCGGAGGAGAGCAGAGGAGGAGAGGGGAGATATGTAAACTGACCCTCAGCGGTCCTCACGCTCGTGCACCTCCACCCCCCACCAACCCCCACCCCCCGTGCTGCAGTCGTCCACATAGGGGCCCGGTCACGTCCGCAACGCTGCTGAGACGGCGGTGGTCGGTGGCGGTGGCGGTGGCGGTGTAGTGCAGGGACCCCCCAGGTTGGGTGGGTGCGGGTGGCTTCTCAGCCTACGGTTCCCCCTTTGAACACCCCCACCCCCGCCCCACGTAATGGCCTCTTTATGATGTTTGTGTGTGTCCATGTACATGTGGACATAGATGACGAATGCATATGTCACACGCGTGTGTCTGCGTGCGTGTGCGTGTGTGGTGTGTGTGAGGGAGAGAGAGGGAGAGAGAGAGAGATCGAGATAGAAGGGTGTGGGAGTGTGCGGGTGCGAGTGCGTGTGCGTACGTGTCTTCACTTAAGCGGCAGGTCAGTACTTAGTGCTGCACTCACCCTGTCATTCCCTCCAGACCGCCGCATTCTTCAGATGGACGGGCCGGCCCTGCTGTCTGCTGGGCTGGACACTGTGCACATCTGTGTGTGTGTGTGTGTGTGTGTGTGTGTGTGTGTGTGTGTGCGCGCACGTGTGTGTGCACGTGTGTGTGAGAGAGGGCTTGTAGTCCTGTGTGTGTGAGACCATTTGTGTGGGACAGTGTGTGTGTGTGTGTGTGTGTGTGTGTGTGTGTGAGAGAGAGTGTGTGAGTGTGTATGTGGTCTTTGTGTGTGTGTGTGTGTGTCTGTGAGAGCGTTTGTGTGAGTGTGTGTGTGTGTGTGTGTCTGTGTGTGAGACCGTTTGTGTGAGAGCATGTGTGTGTGTGTGTGTGTGTGTGAGAGAGAGACTGTGTGTGTGTGTGTGTGTGTGTGTGTGTGCGTGCGTGTCAATGAGTTTTATGCCCTCCCGGTTCCTTAGAGGGATCCTGGCGAGGTACAAAGAAAGGGGAGATTGTTGCCATGCAGGCTTGACCCTATTCACCATCTGAAAGATGTGGAGTGGCTATAGTGCGGGCAAATGTATTCATAGTGTGTCACTGGTGGGCACTGGAGACCCTTAAAGGCAAGTTAACACACCGCTCACTTTTGATATACCCTGCTCGGTTGCCATGGTTTCTAGGCAATGTGGCTGAGCAAGTTGCAGCAGGTTCCTGGTAGCGGCACACCGCTTGTGCACGGCTACCATCTGCATGATGCCTCCTGGTCCTTCCAGCCTTGTGGTTTACACTACAGTACTGCATATATACATATATATATATATATATATATATACGTGATGGGAGTGAGGCTGCTTGTGTGCATTATTATGAGCTTTAACAAAAACATACATATATACATATATATATATATATATATATATATATATATATATGCTGCAACTTCACACTGGCCAGGTGCTCGGCTGGCTCCTCTCCTCCTCTGTTTCTCTCTCCAGCTCTCTCTCTCTCTCTCTCCTCTTCCCCTTCCTCTCTCTACCAGCCCCCAATGGTAGTCCTATAGTGACCCCGCCCACCTTGAGCCTGCCTATAGCTTTACCACAGTCAGCAGTAGCTCGCTAATCAGTAATCAGCCTATAGGTCTAAACCCACCAGTCCACCCCCCCCCCCCCCCTCCCCATCAAGACGCTGCTGGGATTGGGTGGGGTGTGTGTGTGTGAGTGTGTGTGTGTGTGGGTGTCTGTGTGGTGTGTGTGTGTGGTTTGCAGTGCAAGTGTCTCCGTGTAACCCTCGATCATGTGCTCATTGTGCTCTCTCCAAAGAACCTTCTCTCTCCGTCGTGGTTCTTTCTCTCTTTCTTTCTCCCCTTCGTTCTTTATTTCTTGTTTGGCGAACCAATGGCCACGTTTACATGGACAGCAATATTCCGATATTAACCCGATTAAGACAATACTCTGAATAAGACACTGCCACGTAAACACCAGTTTTTGATTCATACTCGGAATAAGCAAAAATCGAAATAAGACGTGTGGAGTTATTCCGATCTTAGACACATTATGTAGACATGTATACACATTGATCGCACTATAACATCCTATTGGAGTGTTTGCAGCGTTTTGCGACACGTTGCCACGCACGGCTGTGATGGCTGTGAGTGATTAATCAGCCTGTGCTCTGTAACATGTAAACGGGAATATGAATGGAATATTCTATAAGCAACTCATGTAAACACCGTAATCGCAATATTGTCTTATTTAGAATAAGGTCAATAGTGGGAATACTGCTGGCCATGCTAATCATCAATGAGTCAAATGAACAGAATTAACTGAAGACGTCACTTTGGGCTCGGCTTTAACTTTTGATCGGTATTCACCATTGTTTGCTGATGTTATAGACGACATGATGCATCAATTCATTACTAAAAGTATTGATAGAACAAGCAAAAATGGAAATAATCGTTTGTCGCAGCCCCTGTGTTTGAGCTGTACTTGACTGTCTCATGCAAAATGTAGGATTTGCGTTTCCTGCGTCTGGCAACGGGCTGCAGGACCTCCTCCATGCCATCCCTTCCCGTATCTACAGAGAGAGGGTGCTAAAACGCCACTCCGGCCGCTGTGCTCACAGATAGGTATCACCGTGTCTCTGACCGAGTGCCTCAAATGCACATTTCAGTGTAATTGAAGATTTATTTTTTTACAAGGGACACCCTGCGGGAGAGAGGATCTCCCTGCCCACCCCCACCCCCCCCCCCCCCCAGGTGCTACAGGCTACAGGCTCCTAAATAATTCTGGTATATGTACAGTACTGTTCATTAATAGATGCACTGTCAAATCCCTGACAAACAAACGGAATAAATTAAATAAATAAATAATGAATACATTCAGAAAACTATGAAGCAGGTTTCCCGTCCATGAGTTTTTTTTAATGTATATTCTGCGTGTGAAGCGGAATGCGGAGCCACAAGTCGACGCGTCACAGACAACTTCTCCGCTAAATCAATTGCGGCGGGTGGGCAGGGGGCGGGGGGGGGGGGGGAAACCGAGCGATCTGATCCGACCCCATGCGTGTGTGTGTGTGTGTGTGTGTGTGTGTGTGCCTCGGCCGGCCATAATTGTCATTACACAGCTGCAACATTAATGGTTATTGATTGGCTGATCGGAGCGGGGCTGGTGGTCATGAGACCGCACGCTGGCGCAGGGTCAGGGTTGCTATTGAGGAGAATTTGCCAGCGCGTTTAATAATAACCTGCGACTCACACCCCCCCGCCCCGGGGGGGGGTGGGGGTGGGCAGGGAGATCCTCTCTCCCGCAGGGTGTCCCTTGTAAAAAAATAAATCTTCAATTACACTGAAATGTGCATTTGAGGCACTCGGTCAGAGACACGGTGATACCTATCTGTGAGCACAGCGGCCGGAGTGGCGTTTTAGCACCCTCTCTCTGTAGATACGGGAAGGGATGGCATGGAGGAGGTCCTGCAGCCCGTTGCCAGACGCAGGAAACGCAAATCCTACATTTTGCATGAGACAGTCAAGTACAGCTCAAACACAGGGGCTGCGACAAACGATTATTTCCATTTTTGCTTGTTCTATCAATACTTTTAGTAATGAATTGATGCATCATGTCGTCTATAACATCAGCAAACAATGGTGAATACCGATCAAAAGTTAAAGCCGAGCCCAAAGTGACGTCTTCAGTTAATTCTGTTCATTTGACTCATTGATGATTAGCATGGCCAGCAGTATTCCCACTATTGACCTTATTCTAAATAAGACAATATTGCGATTACGGTGTTTACATGAGTTGCTTATAGAATATTCCATTCATATTCCCGTTTACATGTTACAGAGCACAGGCTGATTAATCACTCACAGCCATCACAGCCGTGCGTGGCAACGTGTCGCAAAACGCTGCAAACACTCCAATAGGATGTTATAGTGCGATCAATGTGTATACATGTCTACATAATGTGTCTAAGATCGGAATAACTCCACACGTCTTATTTCGATTTTTGCTTATTCCGAGTATGAATCAAAAACTGGTGTTTACGTGGCAGTGTCTTATTCAGAGTATTGTCTTAATCGGGTTAATATCGGAATATTGCTGTCCATGTAAACGTGGCCATTGGTTCGCCAAACAAGAAATAAAGAACGAAGGGGAGAAAGAAAGAGAGAAAGAACCACGACGGAGAGAGAAGGTTCTTTGGAGAGAGCACAATGAGCACATGATCGAGGGTTACACGGAGACACTTGCACTGCAAACCAAGGTTGCAGTGTTGCAATTATCTGCCGCGTAGAAAGCTCCACGCACAGACAGTCAGAGGGGGTGACGGTCATTAGCGTTGCTGTGGCAACCTCTGCCAACCCAGGTCGCCTATCTCCCTCCACATCCTATACAACCTCCCCCGCCCACCCTCCTAATGCAGCCCAGAGATCCAGAAGGGACAGTAAATGATTTATAAACTTGCTGATGGAATTATCACCGATCATTATTCATAAACATTCATTCCTGCAGCGTTTACACACAACACACACACACACAGGGTTCCAAGTATTCATTTGCTGTGCAAATAGGCATTTCCTAGCACGGCCCTCATTGTATTCATCAATGTCACCTCTCGGTATAGCTCCCTCTCTCTCTCTCTCTCTCTCTCTCTCTCTCTCTCTCTCTCTCTCATTAAGAACAGAATCTCAGTGTCTGCAACTGAGTTTCAATAAGCTCGCCATCTGTCTCACACGCTCACTGGCAGTGTGTCTTCGTCGTCGTAGCTGTTACAGATACATGGCGCCGATACGTACCGCGCGCGTCCTCGTCATGTTGGCCGGGGGGGGAATGATCTGCTGGTGTGTGGTCTGTGTTTGTTGTGTTTGTTGTCACCGCGGAGGACGCCGGCGAACGCGGACCTCGTCTTGGAGCCGTGTTCCTACGCCAGGACACCCCCCCCGGGGGGGGGGGGGGTGGGGGTGGGCAGGGAGATCCTCTCTCCCGCAGGGTGTCCCTTGTAAAAAAATAAATCTTCAATTACACTGAAATGTGCATTTGAGGCACTCGGTCAGAGACACGGTGATACCTATCTGTGAGCACAGCGGCCGGAGTGGCGTTTTAGCACCCTCTCTCTGTAGATACGGGAAGGGATGGCATGGAGGAGGTCCTGCAGCCCGTTGCCAGACGCAGGAAACGCAAATCCTACATTTTGCATGAGACAGTCAAGTACAGCTCAAACACAGGGGCTGCGACAAACGATTATTTCCATTTTTGCTTGTTCTATCAATACTTTTAGTAATGAATTGATGCATCATGTCGTCTATAACATCAGCAAACAATGGTGAATACCGATCAAAAGTTAAAGCCGAGCCCAAAGTGACGTCTTCAGTTAATTCTGTTCATTTGACTCATTGATGATTAGCATGGCCAGCAGTATTCCCACTATTGACCTTATTCTAAATAAGACAATATTGCGATTACGGTGTTTACATGAGTTGCTTATAGAATATTCCATTCATATTCCCGTTTACATGTTACAGAGCACAGGCTGATTAATCACTCACAGCCATCACAGCCGTGCGTGGCAACGTGTCGCAAAACGCTGCAAACACTCCAATAGGATGTTATAGTGCGATCAATGTGTATACATGTCTACATAATGTGTCTAAGATCGGAATAACTCCACACGTCTTATTTCGATTTTTGCTTATTCCGAGTATGAATCAAAAACTGGTGTTTACGTGGCAGTGTCTTATTCAGAGTATTGTCTTAATCGGGTTAATATCGGAATATTGCTGTCCATGTAAACGTGGCCATTGGTTCGCCAAACAAGAAATAAAGAACGAAGGGGAGAAAGAAAGAGAGAAAGAACCACGACGGAGAGAGAAGGTTCTTTGGAGAGAGCACAATGAGCACATGATCGAGGGTTACACGGAGACACTTGCACTGCAAACCAAGGTTGCAGTGTTGCAATTATCTGCCGCGTAGAAAGCTCCACGCACAGACAGTCAGAGGGGGTGACGGTCATTAGCGTTGCTGTGGCAACCTCTGCCAACCCAGGTCGCCTATCTCCCTCCACATCCTATACAACCTCCCCCGCCCACCCTCCTAATGCAGCCCAGAGATCCAGAAGGGACAGTAAATGATTTATAAACTTGCTGATGGAATTATCACCGATCATTATTCATAAACATTCATTCCTGCAGCGTTTACACACAACACACACACACACAGGGTTCCAAGTATTCATTTGCTGTGCAAATAGGCATTTCCTAGCACGGCCCTCATTGTATTCATCAATGTCACCTCTCGGTATAGCTCCCTCTCTCTCTCTCTCTCTCTCTCTCTCTCTCTCTCTCTCTCTCTCTCATTAAGAACAGAATCTCAGTGTCTGCAACTGAGTTTCAATAAGCTCGCCATCTGTCTCACACGCTCACTGGCAGTGTGTCTTCGTCGTCGTAGCTGTTACAGATACATGGCGCCGATACGTACCGCGCGCGTCCTCGTCATGTTGGCCGGGGGGGGAATGATCTGCTGGTGTGTGGTCTGTGTTTGTTGTGTTTGTTGTCACCGCGGAGGACGCCGGCGAACGCGGACCTCGTCTTGGAGCCGTGTTCCTACGCCAGGACACCCCCCCCCCCCCCCCCACCCCCTCATGCTCTCCCACTCGCTGCTCTATTTGTTCTGCTGTCACCCTCGTGGTCCCTTGGCATGCGGGATCGGCAACATGGCCGCGCTCCGCACAACACCGGGGTCAGCCCCTACTGCTGTCATGGTAACCCCTGCCCACCCGTGGATGTGACGCCTGACTGCCTTCTCCTCTTACCCACTTTTCCTCTGTTCCCATCTCTCCCACTCTCATCTGTGTGTGTGTGTGTACATGTGTGTGTGTGCATGTATGTGTGTGTGTGTGTCCATATCCCCTTCACGTCAAACCCTATTTATATCTCACAATCTACCCCCCCGTACGGGGGGTAGATTGTGAGATATAAATAGGGTTTGACGTGAAGGGGATATGGACACACACACACACATACATGCACACACACACATGTACACACACACACACAGATGAGAGTGGGAGAGATGGGAACAGAGGAAAAGTGGGTAAGAGGAGAAGGCAGTCAGGCGTCACATCCACGGGTGGGCAGGGGTTACCATGACAGCAGTAGGGGCTGACCCCGGTGTTGTGCGGAGCGCGGCCATGTTGCCGATCCCGCATGCCAAGGGACCACGAGGGTGACAGCAGAACAAATAGAGCAGCGAGTGGGAGAGCATGAGGGGGGTGAGGGGTGGGGTGATGGTTGCAGTAATAAATTGCGGCTTCATCGTGGTTCTACCCTCAGCCATCGACAAGTAACACCGCCACGGCAATCACACATCAGCCTGTAAAATCTGCAGAAACCAGGCGGCACACGTACGCACATGTTCACACACTCACACACACATACAGTATGTGCACAGACATATACTGTATATGTGTGTGTGTGTGTGTGTGGTGCCCCAGTGGACAGTAGGTAGTAAGCGACAGCACAAGTCCTCCTGGAGCCAAATAATAAATGGCAAATAGAGGTGTGTGTGTGTGTGTGTGTGTGTGTGTGTGTGTGTGTGGTGGGGCCCAGCTCAGCAGTTCCTTCTCAGGTGTGGTCTCGGTGGTCCTGCCCCTCCTTCTTCTCCTCCTCCTCCTCCTCCTCCTCCTCTGTTTCTCTCTCCAGCTCTCTCTCTCTCTCTCTCCTCTTCCCCTTCCTCTCTCTACCAGCCCCCAATGGTAGTCCTATAGTGACCCCGCCCACCTTGAGCCTGCCTATAGCTTTACCACAGTCAGCAGTAGCTCGCTAATCAGTAATCAGCCTATAGGTCTAAACCCACCAGTCCACCCCCCCCCCCGTCATCTCCTCCCCATCAAGACGCTGCTGGGATTGGGTGGGGTGTGTGTGTGTGAGTGTGTGTGTGTGTGGGTGTGGGGGGGGGGGGGTGGGGGTGGGCAGGGAGATCCTCTCTCCCGCAGGGTGTCCCTTGTAAAAAAATAAATCTTCAATTACACTGAAATGTGCATTTGAGGCACTCGGTCAGAGACACGGTGATACCTATCTGTGAGCACAGCGGCCGGAGTGGCGTTTTAGCACCCTCTCTCTGTAGATACGGGAAGGGATGGCATGGAGGAGGTCCTGCAGCCCGTTGCCAGACGCAGGAAACGCAAATCCTACATTTTGCATGAGACAGTCAAGTACAGCTCAAACACAGGGGCTGCGACAAACGATTATTTCCATTTTTGCTTGTTCTATCAATACTTTTAGTAATGAATTGATGCATCATGTCGTCTATAACATCAGCAAACAATGGTGAATACCGATCAAAAGTTAAAGCCGAGCCCAAAGTGACGTCTTCAGTTAATTCTGTTCATTTGACTCATTGATGATTAGCATGGCCAGCAGTATTCCCACTATTGACCTTATTCTAAATAAGACAATATTGCGATTACGGTGTTTACATGAGTTGCTTATAGAATATTCCATTCATATTCCCGTTTACATGTTACAGAGCACAGGCTGATTAATCACTCACAGCCATCACAGCCGTGCGTGGCAACGTGTCGCAAAACGCTGCAAACACTCCAATAGGATGTTATAGTGCGATCAATGTGTATACATGTCTACATAATGTGTCTAAGATCGGAATAACTCCACACGTCTTATTTCGATTTTTGCTTATTCCGAGTATGAATCAAAAACTGGTGTTTACGTGGCAGTGTCTTATTCAGAGTATTGTCTTAATCGGGTTAATATCGGAATATTGCTGTCCATGTAAACGTGGCCATTGGTTCGCCAAACAAGAAATAAAGAACGAAGGGGAGAAAGAAAGAGAGAAAGAACCACGACGGAGAGAGAAGGTTCTTTGGAGAGAGCACAATGAGCACATGATCGAGGGTTACACGGAGACACTTGCACTGCAAACCAAGGTTGCAGTGTTGCAATTATCTGCCGCGTAGAAAGCTCCACGCACAGACAGTCAGAGGGGGTGACGGTCATTAGCGTTGCTGTGGCAACCTCTGCCAACCCAGGTCGCCTATCTCCCTCCACATCCTATACAACCTCCCCCGCCCACCCTCCTAATGCAGCCCAGAGATCCAGAAGGGACAGTAAATGATTTATAAACTTGCTGATGGAATTATCACCGATCATTATTCATAAACATTCATTCCTGCAGCGTTTACACACAACACACACACACACAGGGTTCCAAGTATTCATTTGCTGTGCAAATAGGCATTTCCTAGCACGGCCCTCATTGTATTCATCAATGTCACCTCTCGGTATAGCTCCCTCTCTCTCTCTCTCTCTCTCTCTCTCTCTCTCTCTCTCTCTCTCTCTCATTAAGAACAGAATCTCAGTGTCTGCAACTGAGTTTCAATAAGCTCGCCATCTGTCTCACACGCTCACTGGCAGTGTGTCTTCGTCGTCGTAGCTGTTACAGATACATGGCGCCGATACGTACCGCGCGCGTCCTCGTCATGTTGGCCGGGGGGGAATGATCTGCTGGTGTGTGGTCTGTGTTTGTTGTGTTTGTTGTCACCGCGGAGGACGCCGGCGAACGCGGACCTCGTCTTGGAGCCGTGTTCCTACGCCAGGACACCCCCCCCCCCCCACCCCTCACCCCCTCATGCTCTCCCACTCGCTGCTCTATTTGTTCTGCTGTCACCCTCGTGGTCCCTTGGCATGCGGGATCGGCAACATGGCCGCGCTCCGCACAACACCGGGGTCAGCCCCTACTGCTGTCATGGTAACCCCTGCCCACCCGTGGATGTGACGCCTGACTGCCTTCTCCTCTTACCCACTTTTCCTCTGTTCCCATCTCTCCCACTCTCATCTGTGTGTGTGTGTGTACATGTGTGTGTGTGCATGTATGTGTGTGTGTGTGTCCATATCCCCTTCACGTCAAACCCTATTTATATCTCACAATCTACCCCCCCGTTCCAGCCCAACCCCCCATCACTCCACCATCAGTTCAAACCTCTCTTCTACACTTCTGTCTTCTGTCTTCAATTCTCCTCTCTTCTCACCTCTGGTTCTGTGCGACTGTCCTCCCCTCCTCCCTTCCTCCCTTCCTCCTCTCTTCCTCTCCTCCTCCCCTCCTCCTCCCCCCCACCCTCTCCTCCCATCCTCCTCACCTCCTCTCCTATCCTCTTCCTCACCTCCTCCTCTCCTCCTCTCCTCTCCTCCTCCTGCTTCCTGTCCATTAGTATGGAAGAGCAGCACTGCTAATCGCTGCGAGGAGGAAATGAGGCGGATGGGAGAGGGTGGCAGGGCTGTAACAGGAACCAGCGTTCTGTGTTTAACTCACCGGTGTGAGGAACCTCCGTGGACGAGCCCACAGACAGGCGACTGCGTAGAGATGTGTTCGCAGTAGAAACGGGTGTAGAATATAGAATATACAGTATATACTGTATATAGGTGATGGCACATGCGCAGAAATACATTTGTTGTTGTTGTTTTTCTACATGGGCCCACACACACACACACAGACACATACACATACACGTACACACACACACAGACACATACACGTACACGTACACACACAGACACATACACGTACACATACACATGCACACACACACACATATGTACAGGCACACACACTCACACACAATAATACACATGCACACACACACACACACACACACACACTTGCACACACACATTTGCACACACACACACACACACACACACACACACACAAACACGCACACATAATAGATTCCCAGATCTGATGGAAGCATGCATTAATGGAGGCGTGTGGTCAGGTTATGTAATTAAATGGCCCTGCCGCTGCCCCATGTGAGCTATACATGCTGTTGATGAGTCAACAACCCGGACGCGGTTACCGTTGGCAACCAAAGGTGGGCTGAGGACGTTTAATCGTGGCCTTTCGTCAGGTTACACAAGAAGATCTATATGGCCAAGTTATTCTGTGGCAGTGTGTGTGTTTGGTGGCTGGCTGGCTTAATTGGCGTCAACTGGCCCAGTTAGAGTGGTGGTTAGGTGGTGGTGCTGCAAGCCTGTGCTGCATTGGCTAATCAGTGCACCACAGGTTAAGTCAGCCACCAGCACACACACACTCAGAGAATGCTAGCATGCTAGCATGTACCATCTGCGCCATGTCATTCCATTTCATAACAACAATTGCAATAACGGGACTTTCAACACCATTACTGCCTGTGTCCTTGGAGGAGCCCCGAACTGAGCCACTGATGTGGCAGGAATACTAGATTCTACTGGAATAATGTTGTGGGAAAATGGAAGTGAAGTCCCTGCTGTCCGGGACTCATGGCGAGAATATATATAGCGAGTGGTCCGGGCTGCCAATCTGATGGACTTTGATGCGAATAATAATACTATGGGGACGGTATATGTGCTGCATATGCACACCGAATGATGAGAACCAAGCACCAAGGACGTGCACGGCTGTGATCTAATTTGAACACAATCTGGACCCTCTCCAGCCCCCCCTCTCTCTCTCTCTCTCTCTCTCTCTGTCTCTCTCTCTCTCTGGTTTCTCTCTGCCTTGGAGCCTCATCCGTCATCCAGAAACAATAGCTAACTTCATGCAACTCCAGTCACCCCTGGTCCGTCTGTCCTTATCGCAGCGCTCTTAAATGATTTTCCCATTCATTTAGCCTGAGGATTACAAGGTGCCCTCTCTACCCGTTTGGATAGGATGTGGTGGAAACGGTTTCACACAAGAGAAAGCCAATGTGTGCCACACAGGTCTAGGACAAAAGAGGCGTTCCAAGCTGTGCCAGTGAGGGGAGGACACACGGGCACGTCAGGAATGACCATTTTGACGGCTCCTTCCGTGCAGGACACCGCCGCCCATGTGATCCGCCCCCTTTTCCCTCGCATCTTCCGTCTTCCGTTTACCTGTTCATTCATCCTCCCTCCCTGGCTCGCTCATGCCCCCCAACCCCCCCTCACCACCCAAACCCCGCCTCCGCTCCTCAGCTGTGTACTTCCTAAATGTGTCTGTCTCCATGTCTCCCTGTCTCCATGTCCCCCTGTCTCCCTGTCTCCATGTCCCTCTGTCCCCCTGTCTCCCTGTCTCTCTGTCCCCCTGTCTCCCTGTCTCTGTGTCCCCTGTCTCCCTGTCTCCATGTCCCCCTGTCTCCCTGTCTCTGTGTCTCCTGTCTCCCTGTCTCTGTGTCTCCATGTCTCCATGTCTCCGTGTTTCCATTCCCCGTCCTGCTCTTATTCTATTGTATGTGTGCATCGCAGACAGGACACACACACGCTGCGCTGTCCTCTCTCTTCCGGGCGTCTTGTTACCCGGGTCTCCTTCTCCTCTCCTTGCATGCGAAGATGCTTATCAGATGCCCCCTGTGACCCGTTGACCGTTTAATTTATCTGCCAGTCTCCTCCCCCCCC
>PIJE02000127.1:685091-690091 GCA_002895965.2 Coryphaenoides rupestris
GGCCACGATTAAACGTCCTCAGCCCACCTTTGGTTGCCAACGGTAACCGCGTCCGGGTTGTTGACTCATCAACAACATGTATAGCTCACATGGGGCAGCGGCAGGGCCATTTAATTACATAACCTGACCACACGCCTCCATTAATGCATGCTTCCATCAGATCTGGGAATCTATTATGTGTGCGTGTTGTGTGTAGTGTGTGTGTGTGTTGGTGTGTGTGTGTGTGTGTGTGTGTGTGTGTGTGTGTGTGTGTGTGTGTGTGTGTGTGTGTGATGTGTGTGAGTGTGTGTGTGTGTGTGTGTGTGTTCATGTGTATGTGTGTGTATGTGTCTGTGTGTGTACGTGTACGTGTATGTGTCTGTGTGTGTGTGTACGTGTATGTGTATGTGTGTCTGTGTGTGTGTGTGTGGGCCCATGTAGAAAAACAACAACAACAAATGTATTTCTGCGCATGTGCCATCACCTATATACAGTATATACTGTATATTCTATATTCTACACCCGTTTCTACTGCGAACACATCTCTACGCAGTCGCCTGTCTGTGGGCTCGTCCACGGAGGTTCCTCACACCGGTGAGTTAAACACAGAACGCTGGTTCCTGTTACAGCCCTGCCACCCTCTCCCATCCGCCTCATTTCCTCCTCGCAGCGATTAGCAGTGCTGCTCTTCCATACTAATGGACAGGAAGCAGGAGGAGGAGAGGAGAGGAGGAGAGGAGGAGGTGAGGAAGAGGATAGGCGAGGAGGTGAGGAGGATGGGAGGAGAGGGTGGGGGGGAGAGGAGGAGGGGAGGAGGAGAGGAAGAGAGGAGGAAGGGAGGAAGGGAGGAGGGGAGGACAGTCGCACAGAACCAGAGGTGAGAAGAGAGGAGAATTGAAGACAGAAGACAGAAGTGTAGAAGAGAGGTTTGAACTGATGGTGGAGTGATGGGGGGTTGGGCTGGAACGGGGGGGTAGATTGTGAGATATAAATAGGGTTTGACGTGAAGGGGATATGGACACACACACACACATACATGCACACACACACATGTACACACACACACACAGATGAGAGTGGGAGAGATGGGAACAGAGGAAAAGTGGGTAAGAGGAGAAGGCAGTCAGGCGTCACATCCACGGGTGGGCAGGGGTTACCATGACAGCAGTAGGGGCTGACCCCGGTGTTGTGCGGAGCGCGGCCATGTTGCCGATCCCGCATGCCAAGGGACCACGAGGGTGACAGCAGAACAAATAGAGCAGCGAGTGGGAGAGCATGAGGGGGTGAGGGGGGGGGGGGGGGGTGTCCTGGCGTAGGAACACGGCTCCAAGACGAGGTCCGCGTTCGCCGGCGTCCTCCGCGGTGACAACAAACACAACAAACACAGACCACACACCAGCAGATCATTCCCCCCCCGGCCAACATGACGAGGACGCGCGCGGTACGTATCGGCGCCATGTATCTGTAACAGCTACGACGACGAAGACACACTGCCAGTGAGCGTGTGAGACAGATGGCGAGCTTATTGAAACTCAGTTGCAGACACTGAGATTCTGTTCTTAATGAGAGAGAGAGAGAGAGAGAGAGAGAGAGAGAGAGAGAGGAAGACATAGAATGACATGATGAATAAATCCTTGTGTGTGTGTGTGTGTGTGTGTGTGTGTGTGTGCTTGAGTGTGCGTGCAAGTGCGTGTGTGTTTGTATGTGTGGTCACCCATTTGTGTGTTAGGGTTTAAACCTGTGGGTGTTTGTGTGTGCGTGCCTCTGTGTGTGTGTGTGTGTGTGTGTGTGCGTGTGTGTGCTTGGCAGAGTAAGTGGCCGATTGTAGAATTTAATTGTCTATCAGCAGTTGGAGCGCCGTGTGCCTGCAACGACCTTGCCATGAAAGAGCCGTCTTGATAAAAATTGAGAGAGAGGGAAAAAATGCCTCTATGGATTTCTTTTTTGCTGCTCTTTGTATAATGAGTGTGTTTAAGGGGAGCGTCCCTGAGCTGTTCCTGACATGTTGTCTGTTCACATGCACCGTGGATCTGGAACCCAAAGCTACGCTATCCCAGGGAACTCACACACTGTCACTCTATCCCCTACCGCCCCCCCCCACACCCGGACCACATATGAAAGTACCCTTTTAAAAACAAAAAAAAACCAGAAATACATTTTTTTGTTCATGTATTGTTTCACACACACAACACACCAGCATACTGAAAGCTGGGAGATCGACCAGGCAAGTGTGTGGAGGTAACAAGCTAATCACTAACACAACACAACCCATGTTTGGTTTGCCAAGCACAAGGAGGTGGGGGGGGGTGGGGGGGCAGAATGGTCCGTGTGTGTGGTATGCAAATGCCCGTACATGTGCGTGTACATTATGTGTTTGCGTAGCGTGAGTGCGCGGGTCGCGTGACGCCCTGACCTCTGTACGTGGAAAGGAGCTCAGCGGTGTGGATCAGCAGCCTGTTTGTGTTGTAATGCATCGGCCTTCCACTCATCATATGCCTGATTCTTTAGTTTTAAGTGTGTATTACTATGCGTGTGTGTGTGCATGATGTCATTGCGTGTGTGGCTAGTATATAGAGCAGTAGTCTGCCGACTGGAAGGTTGCGGGTTCGATCCCCGGACTCCGCCTAGCTAGTGTCGGTGTCCTGAGCAAGACTGACGTGTTGGTTGTTACCTTGCATGGTTGACACCGCGGTCAGTCGGTGGGTGAATGTGAGGCAACTGTAAAGCACTTTACAGTTGCGATAAAAGCAATCCATTTACCATTTGTGTGTGTATTCCCCTTCCTGGGCCTCACTGGAGCCGGCCTCCTGGTGGAAATGTACTTTCCTATTCTCTGTTACCTACTGCACTACATCTCAGAGCCAAATATTGTACATTCTACGCAGAAAATGAACAATAGAATGAATGATGATATTATTATAACAATAAGGATGTATTGGTCCCCAGGGGGGAATTCAGTAAAATAATAATAATGTAAAATAAGTATAAATAAATAACTATAAATACATTAAAATACCATTCAGTGTTGCAGCTGTTAAATCGCATTCAACAGCTGCAACATTAAAGTGACGAACACATAAATGCATCAACAATTAGAATCCAATCATATAATATTCTTCTGAAATGGGCCATTCTGCATAATGGGTACTCATAATTACGTACAATTTGATGCTAATACTTTTGTACTGAAGTAACATTTTCAACGCAGCGCTTTTGCTAGTCACACAGTATTTTCTGCAGTGTGGCAATGAGTACTTTTACTGCAGTGAAAGACCTAAGTACTTCCTCCAGCCCTGCCCGTGCACCCGGCCTGTGTGCCAGTGCAGGGAGCTAATCTATCTCGCGCTGCTTGTGGGACTCGGGGCTTGTGAGTGCCCAATCCCTCACAAAGCATGCGGTAGGCATCCTAATCTGCTTGGAGAATTAACCCGCGCCAGCGCTAAGCCACAGCGTCGCCGCGCCTCCGAGACAAAGAGGAGGCGGTAAACAAGTAGTGACACACTTGTGGCCTCTTCTTCTGCTGCTGCTGCTGCTGCTGCTGCTGCTGCTGCTGCTGCTGCTAGCCGCCCACCTGAGCCCCACCATCACTACACCAACACTAGACCTGTGGACATACTATCACCACCATGAGCTCCACTACTAGAACACACTGTGTGGAGTATGGAGGAGGGAGGGGGTCTGACGGGGAGGGGGGGGCGGGGGGGGGGGAGTGGAAAAACAAACCCCCAAGAAAGAATTAGATCACCTATAGAGTTGATCTTATTTTCTCATTAGGTGCAAGTGACCCAGTTGGTGTAAGCTGATTGGTGGTGAGTGGACCAACTGTGGGTTAAATACCACCAACGTTAGTGGAGGCTCAAGCTAGGGGGGGGGGTTGTTACGGGAAGGTTAGAGGATATGTAAGAGAGAGAGACAGAGACAGAGACAGTGAGAGAGAGAGGGGTTGAGCGAGAGGGTGGTATAATATTAGAGGACTGTGTGTGTGTGTGTGTGTGTGTGTGTGTGTTGGTTGGTTGGCGGCTGCAGGAGGTCTAAGCAGCCTCACCTGGCCAGAGTCGGGCTGATTAGACTCTGCGGGTGGGGCTGCACACCTGTGGTGCATTGGCCAAGCAAGGCACACAGGATAGACCAGCCATCACACACACACACACACACACATACACACAACCACCCACACACGCACTCAGAGAGCGCTGGCATGTTAACCTTTGCCGCCAGCTCTGCCTGCTAAACATTCCAACTCATTTAACATTCCCGACCCAGCGGTAATAAACCGGTTTTATATCACCTACCTGTGTCCTGGTCGACATCGGAGCCCCAGCAATGCCTAGAGCAGGAGAGGGTTAGGGGGGTAGAATGTGTCACTTCTGCCCCCTCTGCTGTCTCTCTGGACACGCCCCCTGCCCCGCCCCGTCTCCCTCACCTACGGCGCATTTCCCCCGCCTGTCTGACTACCTGCCACCCCGTTGTCAATCTCTCTGCCTGTCTCACTGCCTACCTGCCATCTTTGTCTTTGGCGTTGGGGTGGTGCGTTGGGGTCCACGGTTAACACCAACCGAAAATGGCCCGGGCCACTTTCCCCACAGCAGGAGAGGGTCAGGAGGAGGTAGGAAGGATGGGAGGACAGGAAAGAGATGGTTAGGAAGCGTAGGAGAGAGGAATGGAGAGCATTGTGTTATTTGGTTTTGGCATGCGTGGCGTTTTACAGCCTGGAAACAGGATCTGGCCGAGCTAATAGCACGCTGAGGCTTGCCCAACTAACAACTGAAGGGTGACTGGTTTTGATTGTTACTCTACAGGTGTTTTCCCGTCTGTAGCGTAAACATTATATTCCAATTAGGTTAATTTGTGTGTTTACACTGTGTGGAATGTAATGCAGTTCTCACAGGAGTTTGTGGCATTGTGATCAATCAATGTCTGTTTGAGGTCCAATTTACTGTTGACAATTACCATTCTATTCCGTGTACAGATATGAATATTAACAACAACATCCCTATTATCCCTCCACCCGTTGCTGCTGC
>PIJE02000128.1:5000-10504 GCA_002895965.2 Coryphaenoides rupestris
TATAATTCTTTATATAGAGACATATCTCTGTATCTCTATATATAGAGATATATTTTGTTTCTCTATAACTTCTGTCCCATAACCCTTGACCCCTTGTTGATTCTATTTATACTTGATTGGTTTTCTACCGTTTGTTAAATATGATGATATGTATTTATAGGATATTTTGATACCAGTTGTGTTTGAGAGTACTTCAGTGGAATGTCACGGTGGAATGTCTTCACACCAAAATATGAGAACAAACCTACAAGAACTCGTAGTTTCCTTTCAGAAGATGGTATAATGGAGGACTATTATTGGAGGTGATTGTTAGAATTGGATAGAAGTCTTTTCCACTTCATCGTGTGGTCCTGTGGACGGCCTGAGCAGTGAGAGGAAGATGATGGAGATTAAAGTAGAGACAACGTCAGGTTGTCATTTAGTGCAGATCATGACAAACTATGAAGAACAGCTTCACAGCTTCACTACCATCATACCATTTGCATATTACCAATACCAAGCAAACGTATCTGTCTTGGCTAGTTAGCCGTTAGCCTCTGCTCACATCTAATCACTACTTGGGATCTGTGGTTCATCAAAGACAGAATATTTCATAAGGAATTGTATTTTAAATGAGGTCACAAGGGCTTTGTTTCTTTTATTTTACCTTTTGTATATTTCATAATAACCCTTTTTATATTGTCTCTGGACTTTCTGTACTACAACACAGAAGGAAATAAACAGTTGGAAAAAAAGGCTTTCATTTTATTTTTATTTATGTCTAAAGATGACGAAGACCAGAATACCAAAGAGTTACAGCCTCTCTGGACTCTATACTTATTATGAGCTATAATCATAATGGTGTAGTAATTGACATAATAATAGTCATTTTTATATATACTTATTTATCTCCATGCCTACATGCAGTGTCATTTCATTTTTACATTTTTATCAGTATTTATGTTTGCAGAAGAACTGAATACAGAGCAATAAAGAAATGTTAATTATCTCACTTTTCTGACATGGTAATGAAAATGTCTTGCTTATTTTACTGGACCAAATATTTGGTGGGTTCGGGGTGGCAGGAGGTTGCTGACACAAGCCATTAGGTATCAGAGCTTTCCACAACATTTGAAGTTTATTGTGGAAAACTGCAGTGATGACAACAACCATCTTGATGTCATCATGTTGTGTTCTTCTCACTCGAGAGTTCAGGACTTTGGACGTGTTGATAACTGTGTTGCTGGGCGCTGTAAAGATCACCTCCGTAGAGAGCGACCGGTTGGAGTGCAGACGGGAGGGAATGAGTGTGACCTTCACCATCTCTACAGACAGATCTGCTCTCGCTGTCGGGTTATTTACGAGGATGATCATTATAATACCGTCCAGAGAGTTTGTTGTTGTATGACATTATGACCTAATGTGTACTGCAGAGAAACGGATCTGTTTTCTGATGGGAAAGTTATCCAAGTTTTACGAACATGCTAAGAGTAACTGCTTTGTTTGCAATGGTATATGAATTACTGTCCTGACAAATGTTATACTTTGTTTGTATGTACATAGAGTACTTAACATGTAGGGTAGGGGTTGACATGCATTCTTATGCTGTGAGCCACCTGTGCAGGTACCACAGTACTGCTCTTTTCAGTCTTCAAACGAATTAAACAGGCATGCCATGAAGACATGTGTATAGGGTTTGAAATACATGTTTATAAAATGTGTATTTAATTAATATGTTATGGTACAACACGTTAGGGTACAACACACCACATGTTATGGTACAATACAACACATGTTAGGGTACAACACAGGATACGGCACAATGTAGGGTCCAAGGGAACACCAGTGAATGTGATGCAAGAAGGGCGCTGCATGGCATCAGTGGATCATGTGAAAACTTCCTCCACTTGACTCCATGAGGTAAGATCCCCATGGCCACCTCCGCCAACAACCAGGGGACAACGAAGCTCATTCTCTCACCAGTCACCTCCCAGTGTTGCTAATCAATACTCGGTAATACGAGCAGTTGAACTTTAAAATGAACTCTCCACAGACACACCCAATAAAGCCCTGAGTGTGTAGGTAGATTTGCACCAGGGGGTGTGCATACACCAGAGAGAGAGAGATCTCTAACGAGCTACCCAGGAGCAGACTGACCTTTACTCAGGAAGCCTAACGAGGGCCCAGATTCCCCTTGTGTTTCACCTCCTGGTTTCACTGAGGATGCTGGGAAAGGTCACACAGCCCCTGGTGACCCCTGCCCCCCCAGGTAGAGCGTGTCTGAGCCAAGGAAGTCTTGATTGGACCTTTGGCGATGGAGTGGGGGAGAGGGAGAGGGGCTGATGTAATAATGATCATATCATCATCGTTTACTTTATTTGTACAGAATTGTTTAGCAGACGACACATTTAAAGAGAAGCACAAAGCATTTAACGTAATATAATAATACAAAATGGAATATAATACATCAATAAAATGGACACTCATGAAGCATACATTTAAAATGAAATAATAAAAATGGACATGTTACAGGGGGTCCAGGGGGTGAACTTGCAGAGCACCTGTAGACCGTGGGGGGGTCCACTACCATCCCTCCCACATTAAACCTCATTTCAAAATTCTTCAATCACTAATTAGGTTCATAATCGTTGATGAGCGTTCATTATGTTGGGCAGTCATTTTAAGATTAAAGACGTCAGCGGTACTCAGAGATATGTATCCATGGCATATAGCTCAGAGTGTACATCAGTAGCATCTATGTGTAATTACACAGAATGCCTGTGGATGTTGCTGTGGTGGTGCTTCAGTCCTACATTGTCCATTGAATCCATATTATTGTGTGGAACATTTCTGTGTGCAAGTGGCCTGACTGCGAGACCTCAGTTTTATGTGGGTTGGAATCACCTTGATTAGTATTGTGCTGTGGATGAATGCCTAGCGCTGCCATTACATTGTAGATGCCAACACAGAGGGCTTCTTATGAAGAGGCCCAATTTACGACCATCCAAGCATTTTTCCCTGAATATTTGTAACTATTACTATCTGTTACTATCTCAACGGTATTCCTCAACATTGAAAAAGTTTGTGAATGATATGTCCTGGGTGCTCCTTAGTGACACCTTCAGGGGCCGTCCTACCATATATAAATCTCTCATCCATGTTGGCATGACCCCTTATGTCATGTTGGCAGGCCAGGGTCATTGTATTACTGGAAGGTAAAGCCATCTCTACACAATGACAGCACATCTGATAGCGGTGCTTTAAACATGGTGGATGTTTTCAATATATTAATTTAAAGGGATTTAATTATGACCAACCATTCTGGTTTATAGCCCTTTCACATTTCATTTTATAACGTGAGTGTACATGCATTTATGCTCTGTATCTAAAATTATATTCAGTAAGTAACATGATGTATCTCTCAATGTAAATGTTATATTAATTGGACATAATGGTTTTTGGTATGGTTGTATTGACCATATTGATGGTGTTGTATTGATGACGTCTTGTAGGGATGAATCTCAGCTCTGCCAACACCTCACTGGTGGCGTCGCAGAGGGACTCCTTCTCCAAAGCCGTGGCCAAGAACGTCATTGTGGTGGCTTTGGGAATCTCCATCACCTTCATCAATGCTAGCCTGGTCCACACCTCCACAAACACCAGGTCTCCCATTCCTCTCACCAGAAAATGCTCCTCTTAAAAGTTATTGTTTTAAGGAGACACATTCATTTAAGGTATATAAGTGACTTATAATCAGTACAGATACGACTTGCAGTCCTGAGAGCTGATCCACTGAATCTGTTATGTAACTGGATCAACATGATGTTTTACTTACAATCAA
Source organism: Coryphaenoides rupestris (assembly GCA_002895965.2). Lineage (NCBI taxonomy): Eukaryota > Metazoa > Chordata > Actinopteri > Gadiformes > Macrouridae > Coryphaenoides > Coryphaenoides rupestris. The sequence goes on from PIJE02000128.1 coordinate 8,821, forward strand.
ATGAAATTCTTCAAAGCTGCCTTTTGCTTTGCTGACCCCATGTCTTTATTTCTCAGCCGGTATGTTTCTGTGATTATCTGTGGTGAAACAGCCATTTAAATCCCCAAATCATTTGTAGTGTCTCTGTACATACTGAATACGCTTTGTAGTGATCCCGGGTTGATTCTGTCCTGTCCTCTCTCAACATCCCTTTCCTGTCTGTCTTCAGTGTAACGTCGCCGGTCTTATCAGAGCCTATCAGAGGGACACAATCTGAAAAGCCTTCCATTGAGAATTCTGTTAATCATTTATCAATGTATTTCAGTTTATTTCAGATTAAAAAACTGCTTTTGCATCATGCCGTGACCCAGTAGTGTATGTAAGTTCTGTGTTGGGTCACACATGGGCTACTATCAGCACAACCATTGACCATTAAAGCTTCCCCTGATCCTTCTTCATCCCTCTGTGCCCTCAGATCTTCAACACCAATCCCCGCTACATCCTCTTCATCCACATGGTCATCAATGACCACACTCCAGCTGACCCTCACCATCCTCCTCTTCCTCCTCAGCTACACCCTCTATCACATCAATGTGTTCCCTGTGCAGCTTCATCATCATGCTGGCTCTCTTCACCACAAAGAGAGAGAATACAAGAAATTATGAAATTAATAGGCTTGGACCTTTTCATTCGGATATAATTTGAGCTAATATCCCTCAAGCTGATCCAATCTAGCGGTCAGTTTAGTTGTGTCCTGGACTTGGAGTGATGACCAGCATCACCCCCTTGGAGTGATGACCCATCACACCTCTCAGTGCACACAGAGATCAGAGCACGACAGATCAGCAGTCGTTATTCTACATCATGTGTGACTAACCTAACAGTTCAGGGCCCACAGTATGTTTAGTATGACTTTAAGGCTGTTTTTGTTTGTTAATGTTATGTAACCATGATTAATACAATTATGCTTGTGGAATATTGTGCTGCACCAGAGCAGTGGGCAGGACCCTGGCACCATGTGACAACAGAATGATGACTGCCACACAGTTTTAAGGCCCGTGGTTGATAGTTTATGAGGGTTTCAGGGCCACCGTTACCAACGTCAATCTGCACATGAGGTGTTTCTTCAGGTACATCCTGAAGGTCTTGTCTCGGAGGCCGTACACCACGGGGCTGATGGAGCGTGGCAGAATGTTGATGATGATGTAGCACGCGAACAGGGAGTCCGCCAAACTTTTGGGGAACCAGTAGTTCAGAAGAGTTTTCAGCCACGGGGCTATATACACCAACATGCACAGCAACAGCTGGAAACCATGGAGCAGGATGGTTTTTCTGGCTTTCTTGGCGTCCACGCTGGCTGTCCTGGCCGTGAACAGGATGTGGAAATACGTGTAGAGCAACGTCAGCCAAATGACGACAAGCGACAGAATATAATAGACGTCCCTCTTGAGGATGATGTGAGGGCTGCGGAACACAAACTCCCTCAGACAGAAGACCCTTGTGCTGAAGAACGTTATGGGCTCGGTGGCGAGGGTGGTGAACAGGTCCAGGAAGATGGAGAACGTGCTTGTGGCCCAGATCAGTGCGATGCACAGGTAGGTTCTCCGCACGGTGCAGATGCGAGCGTGGTGCAGTGGGAGGCACACGGCCACGTAGCACTCGAGTGCCATGCAGCGAGGTGAGTGGCGTGTTTTCAGTGGTGAAA
>PIJE02000128.1:10529-55529 GCA_002895965.2 Coryphaenoides rupestris
AAAATAAAATGGACTTGACTTGATCCCCTCTTGGATCCCACGCGCTTACTTCTGTTCCTATGCCTGGGGTGGAGGTAAAATACTGTCAAATGAATGAAATATCAGAGAAAATGCATCAACTCAACTAAGTAACGTTTAGTGTGACGGTGTTAGGTTGGTAGCAACTCAGATACAATTGTAGAATTCCTAAGTATGCAACCAGTTCTTACACCTCCTCTATTACCCATCAATTCAGTTACTTACCCGGGTTTATGGTTGTAGCAGCCCCCACCAGAACCCCAGGTCCTCTGATAGTTGTCTCTTAGTTGTTGAAAGTGTCCGCTCTGAGACCCGCGGCAAGGCCACTTGTAGCCTCTATGGTCTCTGGAGGCCTGCCAGAGGATCTGAGGGGTGTTGATATCTTCACAATAAAATTGAAAACACCTTTTTTTCCATTCGTATGTTCAGCACTTGGAGTTGCATTTTATGGATGACTTGTGCTATGGAGGAATAAAGTTTGTTCATTGATTGAATATCGACAGATTCATTATGACAACAAAGACACGTTCAAAATGAACAAATGAATCATAAACTGATTAATCACTACAACATAGATGACATCAAATGAACACCATCACTTCATCACAAGAACATATCACCATCAATGTCAACATAGGATTCATTTTGAGAACACAGAACACCATCAATATTCATCAAAAAGTGAATCACTACAACATAGACACCATCAATATAAACTGAATTGATGAAATTAATCAAAATAAAAAAAGACACCATCTCTTTCAAAAACAATATCCATCACTATAAATAATTTCGGATACGGACGATAAATCTGGTGGGTCAAACATTAAATCAAATGTTAAAGGAATATAATTAGTTTAACACATGAAATACACTTCTTTTAAATAATATATCTAAAACCTCTGTTTATAGCACAGTTGTCAACTGTTTGTGAATGGTGTGGAGGGTAAAGTGGATGGCTTTACCTTCCAGTAATAGTCCTGGTCTACCAACATGACACAAAGAAAGCATGACAACACTGATGAGAGATTTATATGGTAGTAGAAGGAGTCACTAAGGAGTTTTCCCAACGGATTTTGGGTGTCATTTGCTACACATACAAACAATAACCAACTGACTGATCCTTAAAACTGAGCTATCGTAGCTGTGTGGCCTTCCCTGGGATTAGAGTTAACCACTTGCATCATCATCCTGTGACGCACTTGGACACATCGTCAGTGATGCTTCCTGGGTTCCTCAGGTGTTTCGGGTCTTTCAACGATCAGACACCCTCTCCCAGGCGACCCGACCGGGGTTGGTCAAGCCCCGGCTTGTGTCCAGGTAGCTCTACCCCACCGACGGCTCTCCCCTCCTGATCCACAGCCCTCTTGACGCTACTTCTGCTGCCTCAGTGACCAACTTGATGGCCGTTCCCCTACTGGACCTGTGACGCCCAGCGCGGTGTAGGCCCTGCGGAAGGACTGGCCTGCAAACGCTCTGCATCCCACCTCAATGGGCTCACACCTTGCTTGCCACCCATTTCTCCGGCATTCATGAACATAAACTATAGGCCCCTCAGTCTGGCCCTGATGCTCTTTAAATATGGAATGACTCGTGACCACAGTGGCCTTGATGGCTGCTGCTGTTGCCCCAGTGGTTTAGCAATATTGTCTTAAGCCTGTCCAGTCAAAAACCGAGTCGATATGTTTAGGTTCTGAATTCTTATTGCCCAACATACTGAAGTGCTGCACGCGGAACATCATTCTAGTTGGTTATGTCAATTTGGTGCATAATCGACGCTATAACTTCAGCTGATCCTGTTTTTTTATGTTTGCAAGCATAGCTAGGCTAGAATATGTTTTGATTGTGTCATGTTGAAAAAAAAAAAGTCTAAAGTTTAGAAATCCGTCGTCCGTACTCACAGTTTAGTAAAAAGCGATTACAACAGTAGTAGCCTCATGAGTATTGGTACACAGAACCTATAATGTTTCAAAGCATTGGCATGATTGCCAATTATTTATAGATCATCTCTCCTTCTCAAACTCTCGGCATGTAGACCGTGATAAACGAGCAGGTATTAAAATCCTTATCCCACCTTCTCATCAAGTTGATTGACTGTGGTGTGAGTTTGAGCTTGACGAGCAATGTGAATGTGTTGGAGCAAACCTAGATTGAGGTTGGATCAGTTCATGGTTTATGTTTCTAGTTGCACTTGTGTTGCCATGTTTACGGGAGGCTGGTTTATAAGAGTATGTTTGGGGTCGCAAGGGACCAAGGGTTGTTCCTGGTTTAGGCCTACTGGTTATTAACAGTTAAGTACCCGTTTTTATTTTTTATTTTATGGCGTAATCGCGCACAATTAGTGAACAGTAACTGTGTTGCCTTCTCCTTGACCTCAATGGAAAACATCATGACTTCAAGTTGTGAAACTTTGCACCAGTTTGTGTTTGCCTCAAGAACCCATAGCCCCAAACAACGAACCAGGCCAATTAGCTTGTGTAATAAAGGGAACAGCAGCAAGGCCAAACCTCCTGACACTCCTGGCCCCCTGATGAATGCTGCTTGAGGCTTAAATTGGTATTAATATTAATATTATTATTATTATTATGATGGTTATTACATCATCCAGAGTAATTTCACTTGATGGGGGGGTCGTTAGGCTTCATGAGTAACGGTCAGTCTGCTACCAGGTAGCTCATTAGAGAACACACCAAGGTGTAGGTGTGCATGTTGCACGATGTCTCTCTCTGGCATATGCACACCTCCACATACAAATAGACAGGGGTTTATGAAGTGTGTCTGAGAGTTGATTGGAAAGTTTGCTTATATCAGCTGGTACTGATAAACAGGAATGGGAGGCTTCTGTGGTGGTAATTGGCTTTCCTAACATTGGCCTTTGGCTGCTAGTTACAGAAGAGGTCTCCTGAGTCCTCAGTACTAAGTATTTGTAAAGTTGTACTTTAATGGTGTTAGAGGCACTCTGAAACAGTTTTCCATAGTTACACAACATAAAAACTGAAGATTACATGTAAAGACGTGGTCAAACTAAAGTACTGCCGTACATAAAACAAAGCAGTGACTCCTGACCCAGGTTTAATGTCTCTGCTTAGCAAGGGCAAAATCAATCTGAGTATTTCGATGTTTATGTTTGAGCACTTACTCATCGTATCTCTATACGCAGAGCACCCCACCCCAGCCCACAGCACCACCACACCACCCCAACAGTACTGGCTCATCACCACCCCAACAGTACTGCCTCATCACCACCCCAACAGTACTGCCTCATCACCACCCCAACAGTACTGCCTCATCACCACCCCAACAGTACTGCCTCATACACGATCCTCATCACCATCCCCTGATTTTACAGTTAAAATATGGCCTGCAAACATCAGACACTACAATGTTTCAAGACAAAAATATATACTTTTATTTGTATAAATTAAAAGAACTTCGCAAACAAACATGTCAAACACATGTCAAATAATGAATAAGTTACAAGAAATTATGAAATTAATAGGCTTGGACCTTTTCATTCTGATATAATTTGAGCTAATATCCCTCAAGCTGATCCAATCTAGCGGTCAGTTTAGTTGTGTCCTGGACTTGGAGTGATGACCCATCACCCCCTTGGAGTGATGACCCATCACACCTCTCAGTGCACACAGAGATCAGAGCACGACAGATCAGCAGTGCTTATTCTACATCATGTGTGACTAACCTAACAGTTCAGGGCCCACAGTATGTTTAGTATAGTTTACAGCAGTATACTTAATGTTTTGATCTAATTCCTGTCGAACCATGATTGAAATACAATTATGCTCTGTGGAAATATTGTGCTGCACCAGCACGCGTAGGGAACAAGCGCCATTTAGTATGGCAGACCCCTAAGCGCTATGCTCGACTGACAACCAGAATGATGAGCAACCCGCACTTCTCTCTCTTGTAAGCCCTTAATCACAGTGACAGTGGGCTTTAAATGGGATTCAAACCTTGGCTGGGTAAGTGGGAATGGGTTAGGGAGGAGAAGAGGGTTAAGGAGAGAACTATGCAGAGTCCAGGTGATTCTTGAGTCTCTTGTGGAAGCTGGTGAGCGACTCTGGTGTCCTGACGTTGGCCGGGACCTCATTCCACCACTGCGGTATAGGGTCTGAGTAATGCTTGCAGGTAGTTGGGGGAAGTTCCACTGACAGCCTTGTAGGCCAGTACCAATGTGTTGAATCTGATGCGTAAAACCATGTCAGACATGTAATCAGGAGCATACCATTAAGTGATTTGTAGTGTGTCTTTGTACTAGGCATGAATCTCAGCTCTGCCAACATATCGCTGGTGGCGTCACAGAGGGACTCCTTCTCCAAAGCCGTGGCCAAGAACGTCATTGTGGTGGCTTTGGGAATCTCCATCACCTTCATCAATGCTAGCCTGGTCCACACCTTCCACAAACACCAGGTCTCCCATTCCTCTCACCAGAAAATGCTCCTCTTAAAAGTTATTGTTTTAAGGAGACACATTCATTTAAGGTATATAAGTGACTTATAATCAGTACAGATACGACTTGCAGTCCTGAGAGCTGATCCACTGAATCTGTTATGTAACTGGATCAACATGATGTTTTACTTACAATCAAATCAAATTCTTCAAAGCTGCCTTTTGCTTTGCTGACCCCATGTCTTTATTTCTCAGCCGGTATGTTTCTGTGATTATCTGGGGTGAAACAGCCATTTAAATCCCCAAATCATTTGTAGTGTCTCTGTACATACTGAATACGCTTTGTAGTGATCCCGGGTTGATTCTGTCCTGTCCTCTCTCAACATCCCTTTCCTGTCTGTCTTCAGTGTAACGTCGCCGGTCTTATCAGAGCCTATCAGAGGGACACAATCTGAAAAGCCTTCCATTGAGAATTCTGTTAATCATTTATCAATGTATTTCAGTTTATTTCAGATTAAAAAACTGCTTTTGCATCATGCCGTGACCCAGTAGTGTATGTAAGTTCTGTGTTGGGTCACACATGGGCTACTATCAGCACAACCATTGACCATTAAAGCTTCCCCTGATCCTTCTTCATCCCTCTGTGCCCTCAGATCTTCAACACCAATCCCCGCTACATCCTCTTCATCCACATGGTCATCAATGACACACTCCAGCTGACCCTCACCATCCTCCTCTTCCTCCTCAGCTACACCCTCTATCACATCAATGTGTCCCTGTGCAGCTTCATCATCATGCTGGCTCTCTTCACCACTGAAAACACGCCACTCAACCTCGCCTGCATGGCACTCGAGTGCTACGTGGCCGTGTGCCTCCCACTGCACCACGCTCGCATCTGCACCGTGCGGAGAACCTACCTGTGCATCGCACTGATCTGGGCCACAAGCACGTTCTCCATCTTCCCGGACCTGTTCACCACCCTCGCCACCGAGCCCATAACGTTCTTCAGCACAAGGGTCTTCTGTCTGAGGGAGACAGTGTTCCGCAGCCCTCACATCATCCGCAAGAGGGACGTCTATTATGTTCTGTTGCTGGTCGTCATTTGGCTGACGTTGCTCTACACGTATTTCCACATCCTGTTCACGGCCAGGACAGCCAGTGTGGACGCCAAGAAAGCCAGAAACACCATCCTGCTCCATGGTTTCCAGCTGTTGCTGTGCATGTTGGTGTATGTAGCCCCGTGGCTGAAAACTCTTCTGAACTACTGGTTCCCCAAAAGTTTGGCGGACTCCCTGTTCGCGTGCTACATCATCATCAACATTCTGCCACGCTCCATCAGCCCCGTGGTGTACGGCCTCCGAGACAAGACCTTCAGGATGTACCTGAAGAAACACCTCATGCGCAGATTGACGTTGGTAACGGTGGCCCTGAAACCCTCATAAACTATCAACCACGGGCCTTAAAACTGTGGTGGCAGTCATCATTCTGTTGTCACATGGTGCCAGGGTCCTGCCCCACTGCTCTGGTGCAGCACAATATTCCACAAGCATAATTGTATTAATCATGGTTACAATAACATTAACAAACAAAAACAGCCTTAAAGTCATACTAAACATACTGTGGGCCCTGAACTGTTAGGTTAGTCACACATGATGTAGAATAAGCACTGCTGATCTGTCGTGCTCTGATCTCTGTGTGCACTGAGAGGTGTGATGGGTCATCACTCCAAGGGGGTGATGGGTCATCACTCCAAGTCCAGGACACAACTAAACTGACCGCTAGATTGGATCAGCTTGAGGGATATTAGCTCAAATTATATCAGAATGAAAAGGTCCAAGCCTATTAATTTAATAATTTCTTCTTTTAATTTATACAAATAAAAGTATATATTTTTGTCTTGAAACATTGTAGTGTCTGATGTTTGCAGGCCATATTTTAACTGTAGAATCAGGGGGTGGTGATGAGGCAGTACTGTTGGGGTGGTGATGAGGCAGTACTGTTGGGGTGGTGATGAGGCAGTACTGTTGGGGTGGTGATGAGGCAGTACTGTTGGGGTTGGGGTGGTTTGGTGGTGCTGTGGGCTGGGGTGGGGTGCTCTGCGTATAGAGATACGATGAGTAAGTGCTCAAACATAAACATCGAAATACTCAGATTGATTTTGCCCTTGCTAAGCAGAGACATTAAACCTGGGTCAGGAGTCACTGCTTTGTTTTATGTACGGCAGTACTTTAGTTTGACCACGTCTTTACATGTAATCTTCAGTTTTTATGTTGTGTAACTACGGAAAACTGTTTCAGAGTGCCTCTAACACCATTAAAGTACAACTTTACAAATACTTAGTACTGAGAAAAGAGCATCTTCTCAGGAGACCTCTTCTGTAACTAGCAGCCAAAGGCCAATGTTAGGAAAGCCAATTACCACCACAGAAGCCTCCCATTCCTGTTTATCAGTACCAGCTGATATAAGCAAACTTTCCAATCAACTCTCAGACACACTTCATAAACCCCTGTCTATTTGTATGTGGAGGTGTGCATATGCCAGAGAGAGACATCGTGCAACATGCACACCTACACCTTGGTGTGTTCTCTAATGAGCTACCTGGTAGCAGACTGACCGTTACTCATGAAGCCTAACGACCCCCCCCATCAAGTGAAATTACTTTGGATGATGTAATAACCATCATAATAATAATAATAATATTAATATTAATACCAATTAAAGCCTCAAGCAGCATTCATCAGGGGGCCAGGAGTGTCAGGAGTTTTGGCCTTGCTGCTGTTCCCTTTATTACACAAGCTAATTGGCCTGGTTCGTTGTTTGGGGCTATGGGTTCTTGAGGCAAACACAAACTGGTGCAAAGTTTCACAACTGTTGGTTGAACTGGTTCAGAGATATGTTTGTTCAAATTGTACATTTTCACTCGCTCACTGTAGCACCTACCCTATGGTCCAATTTGGATTAACTTTAGCCTGCTTAATCTTGACCTACGATTACCTAGTGTAATTGCAGTCAGATTCTCTTAGCACCACGGCTGGATTTTCCTAAGTCTTTATGAATACTCTTTCAACTCTTATCTTGAAGTCATGATGTTTTCCATTGAGGTCAAGGAGAAGGCAACACAGTTACTGTTCACTAATTGTGCGCGATTACGCCATAAAATAAAAAATAAAAACGGGTACTTAACTGTTAATAACCAGTAGGCCTAAACCAGGAACAACCCTTGGTCCCTTGCGACCCCAAACATACTCTTATAAACCAGCCTCCCGTAAACATGGCAACACAAGTGCAACTAGAAACATAAACCATGAACTGATCCAACCTCAATCTAGGTTTGCTCCAACACATTCACATTGCTCGTCAAGCTCAAACTCACACCACAGTCAATCAACTTGATGAGAAGGTGGGATAAGGATTTTAATACCTGCTCGTTTATCACGGTCTACATGCCGAGAGTTTGAGAAGGAGAGATGATCTATAATAATTGGCAATCATGCCAATGCTTTGAAACATTATAGGTTCTGTGTACCAATACTCATGAGGCTACTACTGTTGTAATCGCTTTTTACTAAACTGTGAGTACGGACGACGGATTTCTAAACTTTAGACTTTTTTTTTTCAACATGACACAATCAAAACATATTCTAGCCTTAGCTATGCTTGCAAACATAAAAAAACAGGATCAGCTGAAGTTATAGCGTCGATTATGCACCAAATTTGACATAACCAACTAGAATGAATGTTCCGCGTGCAGCACTTCAGTATGTTGGGCAATAAGAATTCAGAACCTCAAACATATCGACTCGGTTTTTGACTGGACAGGCTTAAGACAATATTGCTAAACCACTGGGGCAACAGCAGCAGCCATCAAGGCCACTGTGGTCACGAGTCATTCCATATTTAAAGAGGCATCAGGGCCAGACTGAGGGGCCTATAGTTATGTTCATGAATGCCGGAGAAATGGGTGGCAAGCAAGGTGTGAGCCCATTGAGGTGGGATGCAGAGCGTTTGCAGGCCAGTCCTTCCGCAGGGCCTACACCGCGCTGGGCGTCACAGCGTCCAGTAGGGGAACGGCCATCAAGTTGGTCACTGAGGCAGCAGAAGTAGCGTCAAGATGGGCTGTGGATCAGGAGGGGAGAGCCGTCGGTGGGGTAGAGCTACCTGGACACAAGCCGGGGCTTGACCAACCCCGGTCGGGTCGCCTGGAGGAGGGTGTCTGATCGTTGAAAGACCCGAAACACCTGAGGAACCCAGGAAGCATCACTGACGATGTGTCCAAGTGCGTCACAGGATGATGATGCAAGTGGTTAACTCTAATCCCAGGGGAAGGCCACACAGCTACGATAGCTCAGTTTTAAGGATCAGTCACGTTGGTTATTGTTTGTATGTGTAGCAAATGACACCCAAAATCCGTTGGGAAAACTCCTTAGTGACTCCTTCTACTACCATATAAATCTCTCATCAGTGTTGTCATGCTTTCTTGTGTCATGTTGGTAGACCAGGACTATTACTGGAAGGTAAAGCCATCCACTTTACCCTCCACACCATTCACAAACAGTTGACAACTGTGCTATAAACAGAGGTTTTAGATATATTAATTTAAAGAAGTGTATTTCATGTGTTAAACTATTATATTCCTTTAACATTTGATTTAATGTTTGACCCCACCAGATTTATCGTCCGTATCCGAAATTATTTATAGTGATGGATATTGTTTTTGAAAGAGATGGTGTCTTTTTTATTTTGATTAATTTCATCAATTCAGTTTATATTGATGGTGTCTATGTTGTAGTGATTCATCTTTTGATGAATATTGATGGTGTCTGTGTTCTCAAAATGAATCCTATGTTGACATTGATGGTGATATGTTCTTGTGATGAAGTGATGGTGTTCATATTGATGTCATCTATGTTGTAGTGATTAATCAGTTTATGATTCATTTGTTCATTTTGAACGTGTCTTTGTTGTCATAATGAATCTGTCGATATTCAATCAATGAAACAAACTTTATTTCCATAGCACAAGTCATCCATAAAATGCAACTCCAAGTGCTGAACATACGAATGGAAAAAAAGGTGTTTTCAATTTTATTGTGAAGATATCAACACCCCCTCAGATCCTCTGGCAGGCTCTTCCAGAGACCATAGAGGCTACAAGTGGCCTTGCCGTGGGTCTCAGAGCGGACACTTTCAACAACTAAGAGACAACTATCAGAGGACCTGGGGGTTCTGGTGGGGGCTGCTACCAACATAAACCCGGGTAAGTAACTGTAATTGATGGGTAATAGAGGAGGTGTAAGAACTGGTTGCATACTTAGGAATTCTACAATTGTATCTGAGTTGCTACCAACCTAACACCGTCACAACTAAACGTTACTTAGTTGAGTTGATGCATTTTCTCTTGATATTTAATTCATTTGACAGTATTTACCTCCACCCCAGGGCATAGGAACAGAAGTAAGCGCGTGGGATCCAAGAGGGGATCAAGTCAAGTCCATTTTATTTGTAAGCCCTTAATCACAGTGACAGTGGGCTTTAAATGGGATTCAAACCTTGGCTGGGTAAGTGGGAATGGGTTAGGGAGGAGAAGAGGGTTAAGGAGAGAACTATGCAGAGTCCAGGTGATTCTTGAGTCTCTTGTGGAAGCTGGTGAGCGACTCTGGTGTCCTGACGTTGGCCGGGACCTCATTCCACCACTGCGGTATAGGGTCTGAGTAATGCTTGCAGGTAGTTGGGGGAAGTTCCACTGACAGCCTTGTAGGCCAGTACCAATGTGTTGAATCTGATGCGTAAAACCATGTCAGACATGTAATCAGGAGCATACCATTAAGTGATTTGTAGTGTGTCTTTGTACTAGGCATGAATCTCAGCTCTGCCAACATATCGCTGGTGGCGTCACAGAGGGACTCCTTCTCCAAAGCCGTGGCCAAGAACGTCATTGTGGTGGCTTTGGGAATCTCCATCACCTTCATCAATGCTAGCCTGGTCCACACCTTCCACAAACACCAGGTCTCCCATTCCTCTCACCAGAAAATGCTCCTCTTAAAAGTTATTGTTTTAAGGAGACACATTCATTTAAGGTATATAAGTGACTTATAATCAGTACAGATACGACTTGCAGTCCTGAGAGCTGATCCACTGAATCTGTTATGTAACTGGATCAACATGATGTTTTACTTACAATCAAATCAAATTCTTCAAAGCTGCCTTTTGCTTTGCTGACCCCATGTCTTTATTTCTCAGCCGGTATGTTTCTGTGATTATCTGTGGTGAAACAGCCATTTAAATCCCCAAATCATTTGTAGTGTCTCTGTACATACTGAATACGCTTTGTAGTGATCCCGGGTTGATTCTGTCCTGTCCTCTCTCAACATCCCTTTCCTGTCTGTCTTCAGTGTAACGTCGCCGGTCTTATCAGAGCCTATCAGAGGGACACAATCTGAAAAGCCTTCCATTGAGAATTCTGTTAATCATTTATCAATGTATTTCAGTTTATTTCAGATTAAAAAACTGCTTTTGCATCATGCCGTGACCCAGTAGTGTATGTAAGTTCTGTGTTGGGTCACACATGTGGCTACTTTAAGCACAACCATTAACCATTAAAGCTTCCCCTGATCCTTCTTCATCCCTCTGTGCCCTCAGATCTTCAACACCAATCCCCGCTACATCCTCTTCATCCACATGGTCATCAATGACACACTCCAGCTGACCCTCACCATCCTCCTCTTCCTCCTCAGCTACACCCTCTATCACATCAATGTGTCCCTGTGCAGCTTCATCATCATGCTGGCTCTCTTCACCACTGAAAACACGCCACTCAACCTCGCCTGCATGGCACTCGAGTGCTACGTGGCCGTGTGCCTCCCACTGCACCACGCTCGCATCTGCACCGTGTGGAGAACCTACCTGTGCATCGCACTGATCTGGGCCACAAGTATGTTCTCCATCTTCCCGGACCTGTTCACCGCCCTCGCCACCGAGCCCATAACGTTCTTCAGCACAAGGGTCTTCTGTCTGAGGGAGTTCGTGTTCCGCAGCCCTCACATCATCCGCAAGAGGGAAATCACCTACGTGCTGTTGCTGGTCATCATTTGGCTGACGTTGCTCTACACATACTTCCGTATCCTCTTCACCGCCAGGACAGCCAGCGTGGACGCCAAGAAAGCCAGAAACACCATCCTGCTCCATGGTTTCCAGCTGTTGCTGTGCATGTCAACGTACGTGTACCCGCCGCTGAAAGCGTTTCTGAACTACTGGTTCCCCAACAGTCGTACAGACTCCCTGTTCGCGTGCTACATCATCATCAGCATTCTGCCACGCTCCATCAGCCCCGTGGTGTACGGCCTCCGAGACAAGACCTTCAGGATGTACCTGAAGAAACACCTCATGTGCAGATTGACGTTGGTAATGGTGGCCCTGAAACCCTCATAAACGCCAGGCTACCCCCATTTTATTACACTGAACACCAAAAGAGTCTCAAAAGCAGCACAAGCAGTTCAAAAACACTATGACATTGATGTACACATACAGTATATTGATATGAAACATTTCAGGAGCTTTGAGGTTTGCAGAAATGTACAAATACCAACATTCAACATTTTGTTATGTCCACTGGGTTGCTCATAAAGTGCACATTGTGCCTTTCATGAAATTGAAATCGAAATTGTAAAAAAAATGTTTGTAGACATTTAAACAGGGCCATTCAGTCTGAATCAATGTGTGACATTGAAACCACCAAATGTTGGCTGTGATGTAGTTCTTGTCTCCACTGTCACAAAGCACAACAGAACCGAGTTGTAATGGTGTTATACTGTTGTCAATAAGTCAGCTAATAAATTAGTTCAGTTCCACCAGGCATGCACACACTCAGTTAGACCCTCCAGTTGATTGAATCTCGATGGATTGACCTGACCAATAGGCGTGGAGGGATACACTCGGGACATTTAACTCTCAAACATAGACGCACAAACACATGCAAGCACACATTTTTAATTGACCTTGCCTATCATATATAAAACGCCTTGCTGAGCAGAGACATGGACAAACACTGACCTGCCCTTGGTAGCACTGGGTTGTTTCATGTCTACCTCATTACATTCTAGACATGTAAATGCTAATTGTATTGAATCATAATTTTCTGTCAATGTAATCTTTTGTTTTTATCTCGTAAATTATGTTTCAGACTACATTTAACACCACGTAAGTATAGCTTGTTCAATACTTAGAAAAGAGACTTGTTATTACTGCTCAAGATTATCCTGTTCAGAAAGATTGTTTTGAAGAGGAATTGTATGGGAAAGGGGAATTCTATGACCTGTAATGAATACGTTTGTCTTAATATTTGTCACAAGCTACTGCTCAAAGTCAATTGGGTCCAAGGTGTTTCAGGGCGAGACAGTTCAGTGGCATAGCAGTAGATTAGTAATTAGTGCCTTATCTTTGTCCATTTATGTGTAAATACACAGCATGTTGGTATATACGGTATATTCAGGTGACTTGTGTCTTTGGTTTTGGTGACGCTGAATAGTGAGCACGGAGGGATGAATGTTTCTTTGAGCAATGAGGCGTTTTACCGCGACGTCTTCATCGACGCCGTCATCAAGAACCTGGTGGTAGTCCTCCTCGGGATCGGTATAAACTACATCAACGGCAGCATGGTGCACACCTTCCACAAAGAGCAGGTACCCTGACCACCCTGGCAGAATGCTCTCCAGAGGACAAATGAGGACTTTTAAAATCTGACTCCAAATAATAATTGAAAATGATATTGTGATATGATTATAGATATATTAAACTTCGAGCTAACTTCTATTTAGTACTTTTGTCTTATTTATTTGTTTAGTTTGCTTACTGTGTGTACCTTCTTTTAATGTAGTTGTTGTTTTTCTAGAATGGTTGTTCTGTTGTCTGTTTTGATACAAAGCACTGAGCTTTTTTATGAATGTCTTCTGGTTCTGTTTCATTACAGATGAAACATACAAGATACTACTGTCTGGTCATATGCTGCAGTTCCTCTCCGCAGGTCCTCAGAGGAAACCCCCGCTACGTGCTCTTCATCCACCTGGTGGTCAACGACATGATCCAGCTCTTCATGGCCATCTCCCTCTTTGTCTGGTCCTACGTCTTCTTCACCATCAACGTGTCGGTGTGCTGCCTGCTGGTCATGGCCGCTGTGTCCGCCACCCAGAACACCCCTCTCAACCTGGCCACCATGGCGGTGGAGTGCTACGTGGCCGTGTGCCTCCCGCTGCGCCACGCCACGCTGTGCACGGTGAGGCGGGCGCACCTGGCCATCGGCCTGATGTGGGCCACCAGCTTTCTGACCGTGCTGCCCGACCTCTTCATCCTCATGGCCTCCGAGCCACTGGGCTTCTTCCTGTTGTCCGTCTTCTGCACGCGTGACAAGGTGTTCCGCAGCAGCTACAGCCTGGCCAAGCGCAACGTCTCCCACATCACCTTCCTGATCATCGTGTGGCTCACGCTCCTCTACACCTACTTCAACATCTTGTTCGCCGCCAAGACGGCCAGCAAGGACACCAAGAAGGCGCACAACACCATCCTGCTGCACGGGTTCCAGGTGCTGCTGTGCATGATGGTGTACGTGCAGCCCATGGTGGTGGCGGGCCTCACGCAGCTCTTCCCTGAAGCGTTCACGGCGGTGAATTTCACCAACTTCATCCTCTACCAGATCCTGCCCCGCTTCCTCAACCCCGTCCTGTACGGCCTGAGAGACAAGACCTTCCGGAGGTACCTGAAGAAGCACATCCTGTGTTGGAGCCATCCCAGCGGCCAGGTGAAGAGTTTCTCATGAGAGATCATCGACTTTCATTCAAATGTGGGATATGGAAATTAGCATTTATATCTATTGAAATGTATAAGCCATTAAACATTTCAGTTCAAATTAAAAATCCACTGAAAATTCTCATGAAGCTGTATTCTCTTACCAATGGATCCTGCCATTTGACACTATGGGGTTCGACCACCCTATTAATTCAATTGTTTTTTTCCTCCATATTTGCTTGACTGACTCCTGTTTCTAATTAAAGCAGCATTGAGCCTCCTCCTAAAAAACCCTCATTTTTAAAACAACTAAACCAACCAATTTAATCTAAAACAACTAAACTAACAACTTAAGCATCTGTCAAGTCCAATGTTACATTTATAGTTTAGAGGTCCACATATGAATAGAATATGACACTATTATCATGGTTATTTCTAAAGGAGTCAGTGCAGTCTTGTACAGGCTGGTTAACCATGGTAAATGTTGGTCTACTGTAGCACCAACATTGGTTGGTAGTGGGGTCCCTCATCCTTATCACTAATCGTGAAAGATTTGATTTGTTATTTTATGTTTTATTATTTGTATGTTGGCCTAATATTTAATTCCCCTCCTCTGTCTCACAATAGTCATTTCTCATTTACAATAAATGTCTAATCATAAACCAGGAAACTCAAAGCATCTATTGACATTCTTGTCAAGGAGAGACAAAAAGCATACTGGATGGTAAAGTATGTTGGTACAGTGACTCTTTCCTTCACTCCACTGGCCCTCTGTCCTCTTTTTACACCAATGTCCCAGTCCCATCTTCCATAATATCCTCAAAATGACTTATGTCCAGGAAGTACCTGAGAACACACCAGGTCGAGGAAAGGACCAATCCCAGGGCACTATCCCGATCACATGGCCTGGGAGTCCGGTTGTATTCCCACAATCTCAATCATTCCCTTGAAATGACATTAACCTCTATAAGCTCAATTGGACAATATAATACGATTCAATGGATAAATATGAATAATACGATTACTACATAGTTGGTGAATACAATAATGATATGTATAACAACAAATCAATGTCATGTTGTTGTGTAAAAACACACTCACTCACTCTCTCTCACACACACACACACACACACTCATACACACACAGTGAAGCCTTAAGGTGTGTTCACTTGAGACGTGACAACACGTATCATTGCTAGGTCTGCGCTGCTAGGTCTGGGTCATTGTGTTCTCAAGCACAGTAAGCAAGGCCTGACCTCTGTCACGAGGTCAGGCGTGACCCATGCCCGACCCGTCCTGTGAAGGCACCTCTCGTGCTGCTTCCTAGTATACAGTATATGACTTGACAGGGCTTATACCTGCCACTGACGTATGTGCTGTTTGTGTACATTAACATATAAACACGGACATTATTAGGATGTATAACAATAATAATGTACATTTACAAATCAAAGCATTTCATTAAAAAAAACACAGAAACTATTATAAGAAAACCACTGGACAATACAATGTCTAAAAATGTTTTTTATGTTTTCTATTATTTTTAATAGGACTTAAAGGTACAATATGCAACATGTCACATTCTGCCATCAATGCTTAATGTAAGGCTACAGGGATCTGGGTTAATTGCTCCAACTCTGCAGCAGTATAGACCGCAGCCTGGGTGGCTGTAGTCTTTTGTCACACTGGGGAGCTGTGGGGACAATGGCGTTTGAGGGTTGTTTTTTTTATTTTAGGTATGGCAACCCTGTAAATATGTCCGTGTTCATGTGAGGTATGGTCGGGTAAGGCCTGAGGTAGAGTTCTACCAGACACAGTGGGAGAAGGAGAAAAGAAATCAAACTGCATCAGAAGCAACAGTGATAAGTGAATACAAGTTTTAAGATTCACGCAAAGAGAGAACAAGTGAGAAAAAGAGTTGAATGAGGATATGCATCAAACTGAGACTTTGTAATATGATCAAAACAGAATATCTTACCTATATTTTTTACAATTTTCTTTGGCATTATTCACTGTAAATGTGTTCTTTTTATTATCCTATTGTTTATTTCTCTATTGTTTATAATTCTATTGCTATGGAACCTCTGGCACAAGAATTTCCTTCGGGATTAATAAAGTTTTATCTTATCTCTATCTTAAATAAGGAGATGCATGGAAAAGCAATGAAGTTCAGTTCACTTTCGTAAACAGTAGGGGTGACCTTGAATCTTCAACGATTCATTGCTTCGATAGAAAGACGTTGAGTTGATGCCGTCTCCAATAGTCAAATAGCTGTGTTGGGAACATTGTACGTGTGACATGGTGGTGGGACATTCCATCGGGATGCATTAGGTGCTAAATGAGTGATTTCACAGCAAAACACACATTTTTCAATATTTTTTTATACAGTATTTGTGAATCTCCGCCTAACATTGGGGTTATGACACATGCAACTCATTGTGTTGAAAGCAGAGCTGAAATCCAGAAACAGAATCCTGTCATAGGTTCCTGACGAGTCCAGGGCGATGTTGACCACATTGTCCACAGACCTGTTGGCTCGGTAGGCAAACTGCAGGAGGTCCAGGAGTGGGTCAGTTATCACCTCGTAGTGGGACAGCACAAGGCGCTCATATGACTTCATTACCACAGAGGTCCGGGTGACGGATCTGTAGTCATTAAGTCCTGTGAACCCTGGATTTTTGGGGACGGGGATGACGGTGGAGGTTTTAAAGCAGGCTGGTACATGGGATGTCTCCTGTGAGCTGTTGAAGATGCCATGATTCAACATTTGTGAATATATTTACGACCTGTATGTCATCATTTGTAAATGATCTATACAGGAACATATTATACCACCAGGTGTGAGTGTGATGAGACATTCCAAGCGGTTTCAAAAACCTGTTTCTTCTCCAGTTTTTGACATCACAAGTGGGAGTGTCCACCCAGATGTATGCTGGGTAGACACACAAGCACAGCAACACACACCCATACTTCTCGAAATGACCTTGCCTATCGTATATATAAAATGCCTTGTCAAGCAGAGACATGGGCAAACACTTACCTGCCCTCGGTAGCACTGGTTGGATTTATATCTACCTCATTAGTTCAGTTTGGAAACACGTTAACCATTTCCATCTAGACATGTAAATGGAAATTTTATGGAATTATGTTATCTAATTTTCTCTTCTTTATATTTATTTATAGAGGTTTATTTATATTTTTCTCTATTCAAATGCACCTTGTTGAATACTTGAATGCTCAGAAAAAAGCCTTGTCTTACTACTACTCAAGATAGTTTTTTCTTCGAAGAAGAGTTGTATGGAAGAGGGGGTTCAAACTATGAGTTGTTGGTGTTGTTATTTACTACTTTATTCTTTCTCTTTGTGTCCTTCACTGTCCTGTAGCCACCTCACAAGGCCATTCACCAAGGTAAGCACAGTTTGTGTGCATTAACTGCTTAACATCAAAGGTATTAAGATGTAGAATAATAATCTGTAGAATAAAAATGTACAATCGAGATGCAAAATACCAATAGACAGAGTGCAGAGTAGCCATATAAATCAGAAATACGAATAATAGACAATACCACTAATGATATACACATGTCTTTCTCATCTGTATGATTTGTGTTGCCATAAATACTATTACAATAATTATCCGACAATAATATGAAACTTGAAACAATTACTTTTCATTGTTTGTGTTGTACCGTGTGTGTATTTGAACAGGTGTGTATACTTGGCACTATAACAGGCACATGTTGTACCAGGTGTGTGTATTTTAACAGGTGTGTATACTTGGCACTATAACAGGCACATGTTGTACCAGGTGTGTGTATTTGAACAGGTGTGTATACTTGGCACTATAACAGGCACATGTTTGTACCAGGTGTGTGTATTTTAACAGGTGTGTATACTTGGCACTATAACAGGCACATGTTTGTACCAGGTGTGTGTATTTGAACAGGTGCGTATACTTGGCACTATAACAGGCACATGTTGTACCAGGTGTGTGTATTTGAACAGGTGCGTATACTTGGCACTATAACAGGCACATGTTGTACCAGGTGTGTGTATTTGAACAGGTGCGTATACTTGGCACTATAACAGGCACATGTTGTACCAGGTGTGTGTATTTTAACAGGTGTGTATACTTGGCACTATAACAGGCACATGTTGTACCAGGTGTGTGTATTTGAAACAGGTGCGTATACTTGGCACTATAACAGGCACATGTTGTACCAGGTGTGTGTATTTTAACAGGTGTGTATACTTGGCACTATAACAGGCACATGTTGTACCAGGTGTGTGTATTTGAACAGGTGTGTATACTTGGCACTATAACAGGCACATGTTGTACCAGGTGTGTGTATTTTAACAGGTGTGTTGCCTCAAGTGTGTGTTCACAGGGAATCAATGTTTTCTCGTGTCTCTCAAACGGCCCTTTTTGGCCAACAAATGTTTCAAATCACTTGAAACGGACAGTGAATTTCAGGATGAGTCAACCATTTTTGTGTGTGTAAATCATAGAAATCCCATCAGGCAAATCCATGATCCAACTATCATACATACTGCGGCATCACAAAAGCCCATATCATTGATCATTGATGGCAGATACATTCCATTGATAGAATAAAATATATTGATATAATATGAAAATAAAATAAAAACAGTCAGGTCACCACCAGGTCATGAGGACTGTTTAATGCAGCCCTTCTGTGAAGGAAGAGAGGTGGACAGAAGCAAATGTGTCATTGATATTCAAACTTGAGAACTATTAAGTTGGTGGTTTTTGATTTTGAAGATGGAAGCCTGTTTGCACCTGCTTTTGTGTGAGAGCATGTGTGTTTAAAGAGCCTCAAACTCATCATTATGCCACATTATGCATATTCTACATATATAATATGTGTGTGTTGGTATCAGGAGGTAAGAGCGGTTGTCTGGCAACCGGAAGGTTGCTGGTTCGATCCCAGCACTTTGCTGGGATCGAAGCTATAGCTAAGTGTTGAAGTATCCCTGAGCAAGACACCACCTAACCCTACCTGCTCCTGACGTGTTGGTTGTTACCTTGCATGGTTGACACCACCGTCGGTGTATGAATGGGTGAATGTGAGGCAACCGTAAAGCGCTAGCAATTTTGATGATATGATCTGGTTGTATAGGACAGTAATGTGGCTGAAAGTAACTGTCTGTACTCTGTACTGCCTCACAGTTGTGAGGCAGGTTGCCAAGCTAATTGACTGTTGGCAATGTAAATTAACCCAGCCGCTGTTCCAGTTAATATAATACTGCAATTGCTCTAAGAGGTGTGTGTATATAAACAGGTGTGTTTGCATGTGTTGTTGCAGGTGGGTGTGTTACTAATATGTATGTGTGTGTTGTTACAGGTGTGTGGGAGAGTGTCCATGCTACCTGATGAATATGTCATCTAAAAACATCACCGTGGGGACTGTATTACGTTCTCCTGAAGTTTTCTACATAGCCGCAGTCAAGAATGTCATCGTTGTGGCGCTCTGCATCTCCATCCAGTACATCAATGGCACCCTGGTCCACACCTTCTCCAAACACCAGGTACCCCATGTCCACACCTTTTCCAACCTTCTCCAAACACCAGACCCTGGTCCACACCTTCCCCAAGCACCAGGTACCCTGGTCGACACCTTCTCCACACACCAGGTACCCAAAATTCAAGATTTGAGAAGTTTAATAGTCACATACACATACAGAATTTGCAGTGAAATGAAAAAGTGGCTGTGCCCAGCGAAATGTGCAATACAAATATCACAAATATCACAATTGAAGGTGAAGATATAGCACATCATGTGCTATCATGTGCACCGATAGTGCCATGTCGGTGGCCACTTGCGGTGGGATTTAGACAGCTGTAATGATGACTGTACTGAACTGTACTGAAGATAGAAAGGACGGCAAGAGATCGTCACATACTGGTCTAGTGGTTAGGGTGTATCACTGCCCGATGAAAGTTACTGAGTTCGATCGCCTGCCTATCAGTATTCATCCTACAGCAAGATGCTCTGCATGCTCCTTAAAGACGTTAGAAAGAAGTTAGAAAATGGTTAAATAACTAAATAGTAAAAGTAGTAAATATTAATGTGTGTATCTTATGATAAATCTTATCGGTTATGTTCCAGATCTTCAATGTGAACCCTCGCTACATCCTCTTCATCCACCTGGTGCTGAACGACATGTTGCAGCTGACCGTCTCCGTGCTGCTCTTCATCCTCAGCTATGTCTTCTTCACCATCAACGTGTGTCTCTGCTGCTCCCTCGTGACCCTTGCGGCCCTCGCCACACAGAACACACCCCTTAACCTGGTGTGCATGTCGGTTGAGTGCTACGTGGCCGTGTGCCTGCCGCTACGTCACGCTCAGGTCTGCACGCTCAGGAGGACCTACACCCTGATTGGCCTCATCTGGTTGGTCAGCTCTGCAGCCATCATCCCTGATGTCCTGTTTGCACTCGCCACAGAACCCCTGAAGTACTTCTACTCACGAGTGTTCTGTCTGCGGGATACCCTCTTCCCCAAGCTCATTGGGAAGACCAACATCTACCAAATTGTGTTCCTGGTGCTGGTGTGGCTCGTCCTCGTCTTCATCTACGTGAAGATCCTGGTAGCGGCTAAAGGGGCCAACGCCGACATCAAGAAGGCCAGAGACACCATCCTGCTACATGCCTTCCAGCTGCTGCTCAGCATGCTGACCTACATCTCTCCTGTTCTGAAGCGTACTCTGCTCCTCTGGTTCCCCAAAAATTATTCCAACTCACTGTTCGCCTGTTACATCATCATCCAGATGTTCCCTAGGTTCCTCAGTCCCATCGTCTATGGCCTGAGAGACCAGACCTTCAGACGGTACCTGAAGAAAACCCTGATGTGTGGAGACACCGCAGGGACACTCAAGCGTGTCAATCCTCAGCACTCTCTCAAATAGGTCTTCAGAGCTTTGATGTTTGGTTTGTTTCAGTGATCTTCCTTGAATAAAGTGAATGAACCATTGCTAGTTTTTATGTGGTATTTACTAAAAAAAGGTAAGTAAATTAATTTAAATACAAAATACAAAATGACAATAATTTCTCGAGGTTTACTGAATGATTATGGGAAAAGGCTTTGACCATACACAATAATTTGATGATAGCAATTATTTAATACCTAAACTTAACCATGCATCACGGGAAATAGACGCACTGTTATATGAGAATTATTAAGAAAGATTATACTCTTGGTTGAGGCCAGTAGCCTCCACAACAAATTCTGGAGACGATGAGATGAGATAAGAGAAGATCCAACACGATAACCACTAGTACTATTTTGGGATTTGTAATTTGTAATAGCAATAGGTTCTCATTTTGAACATCAAGCAATGACATCACTCCAGACTAATTAATAATACAGCATCTAACACACACACACACACGCACACACACACACACAAATAAACTAGATTCATAGTAAACTCAGTCCCAAGTGCATGTGAACCCTCCTCTGAACCAGCCTACTTAAAGTCTTCTCTGACTCGAGAGTGCTGGCCGCCAGATGTTAGTTTGTGGTCTAGATGGCTCAGGTCGGTACGTTCTATAACCTGCTGTATGTCTACCTTCTGTCCTTCAGCTGTCTGTCTGTCTACATGTCTACATGTCTGGATGATTTACAGCAGTGTTTCCCAACCTTGGGGTCACTTGATATGCATTTGGGGTCACAGGAGATTGGTAGCATTTAAGCTCTAGATATTTGATGACACATTACCAAAAAGATTGTTTTGGTATAGCGAAGACTGCATTTATATAGTGCTTTCATCCAAAGCGCTTTTGCTTCAAACTCACCCATTCATACAGACATGCACTGTGCTCCTGGGCCAGACGTCGCTCCAGAACCACTACAGTGTGTGTTATTTCTTCTGCATTGGTCATAATGTAACTACACGTATACTTTTGCTGCTGTTGTGGTTTAACAAAAAATATCTCATTACGTTATGAATGTTATACTTATTGGCTGTTATACTACTATTTTAAGGCTGTTGACCTCCTCAATAAGCTGTTCTTCTTCTGGTGACAGAGCATGGGACTGTCGTGGGACACACTAAGGACTGAGAGGAACGCCACAGGTGTGACCTTCCAGGCCAGAGACACGCTGAGCACAGCCGTGATCAAGAATGTAATCACGGTGGTGCTCTGCATCTCCATCAACTACATCAACGGCACCCTCATCCACACCTTTACCAGGCACCAGGTCAGCCTCATACCTCACTCTGTACCACTTATATTTGTGTTTATTTAAGTATATGCATGTTCTTATATGCGTGTCTTGTTTAAGGACGGCATTCATTTGTTGTTCGACATTTGGTTTTATTCTAAAGTACAAGAAAGTACACAGGGTGTTGAGGTTTAATTGGTCATGGTTATGTGGTTTTAGTGAGGTTTAGTTAAAGTGATCTGAATAGAATAGAATAGAATAGAATAGAATAGAACTTTATTTATCCTGAAGGAAATTCTTGTGCCAGGTATACATAGCGATACGGTACAAACAGAATGATAAAAAACAGAATGATTTAAAAAAAAAAAAAACATAAAAAATATACGGATTTACAAATTTACAGTTAAAAAGTTAAAAGTATGAAGGCGTGGTAAGATACGATATACGACGGCGAAAACAATTTATAGTATTGCACATGATGTTGGAAGTAATAATAATAATATTGCACGTAAAATGTAGAGCTGGGGAAAGTGTACATGATGTAGAGAGATAATATTGCACATTATATTGCTGTGTTCATTGTCTTGTAGGGGGGGGGGGGTTATAGGGAGGAGTTATAGAGTTTGATGGCCACAGGCAGAAAGGACCTCCTGTGGCGTTCTGTGGTGCACCTCGGTAATCTCAGTCTACGGCTGAAGGTGCTCTGGTATGACTCCAGTGTGGCGTGCAGGGGATGGGAGGCGTTGTCCATAATACTGAGTAGTTTACTCAGCATCCTCCTCTCCGAGACCTCCACCATAATACTGAGTAGTTTACTCAGCATCCTCCTCTCAGAGACCTCCACCATAACACTGAGTAGTTTACTCAGCATCCTCCTCTCAGAGACCTCCACCATAATACTGAGTAGTTTACTCAGCATCCTCCTCTCCGAGACCTCCACCATAATACTGAGTAGTTTACTCAGCATCCTCCTCTCCTAGACCTCCACCATAATACTGAGTAGTTTACCCAGCATCCTCCTCTCCGAGACCTCCACCATAATACTGAGTAGTTTACCCAGCATCCTCCTCTCCGAGGCCTCCACCACAGACTCCAATTCCACTCCCAGGACAGGGAGTGTCATTTACTTCTAATTATGCTGTTAAGGGTTTTCAAGATGAGCATTAAGCATCAGTAATCCTGGCTACATGGCCAAGACAATGACCAATTACACTCACAGTACAGTGAAGAAGCAGATGACTCCGCCCCTATTAGCTTTGTACCTGTAGTCTGCACAATGACAATAAAGTTGAATCTAATCTAATCTACAAATACTATATTTAATTCTTGACTATATATTTGGTAGGTGTATAGTGCTTACATTACTTATATTACTTATTATCTTATGGTTATTTTATGGTTTTTTTTTATCCTGTTGTCCAATAAACAAATATGCATTCTGAGTGTGTCACGCCACACAGAGAAATGTGTTATTAACTACCCAGCCGAACTTTAATGATAAAAAAAAGTCTGAGCAGACGGACAAAGCAGAGGAGTGGCCATAGAGAACAAATTAATCAAATCGTGGGAACGAATTGTATCTTGTGCACACGCAATAGCATTTCAAGCACTCAATTCAGTAAAACGTGGCCTTGATGTATTGTTTTTCTCTCTATGGTCACTCCGGGGCTCCGTACAGGAGAGGCTGCAGGTGATGATAAATTACACCAAAACGTTTAAGAGTAGCAATTAAAGAACAGGTAACGTCTGAGCTTATCAATACTACGGTCTTTAACAATTTGGCACATATAATACTGGGTTTCGCTGCTCACGATCGAGCAGGATAGTTCACGCTTTGGTTTAATTTAACAGTAGGTTTAATTGGTTAGGGATATGTCAGTTGTGGTGAGGTTAAGTCAATTAAGGTTACAGAGCTTTTGGTGAGGTTTAGGTGGTTAATTTTACATAGTTTGAAATGTTTTACAATGACTAATAGGCCTCCAACCTGTTGGTAAATTAGGGCCCCTCAAGATGATGTATGTTCTGATCTAGATTTAGATCTAGATTTATATTAGGTCAGAGAAGACAAGGCATCATGGGATTAATCATTAAAAACGTCCATTCAGTAGCATCTGCGCAGCGATGCAAGACTTTAACAAAAGGTGCATAACTAACAAAATACCAAACTCAAAACCTTCACATAACTAACAAAACTAAACTCAAAACAGAAAAAATGGATAGGGTGGGAATGGTTGATTGCAGATATGGCGCAGATGGTGATGATTGACAGGAATCAAGGTGCGTAGATCTGAGATTAGGAGAGTAGAAGAATGAGAACAGAAGGGTGAGACAAAAACAACACAACACCAAAACCGACCCAAAGACAAGAAACAGGCCCGTAACAAGACATACATACAACATACAAACACCGTACGTAACAGTGTTGATTAATTACTGAATTACTTTACTTTTCAACCTTCTGAGTTTTAACCTGTGACCTTTTTGTCCAGATCCTCTACATGAACCCGCGTTACATTCTTTTCATCCACCTGGTCATCAACGACATCCTCCTCCTCACAATGTTCGTCCTCATTCAGGTCCTCAGCTACATTCTGTTTACCCTCAACGTGTCTTTATGCATCTCGCTGCTTATGATCGCCATCCTGTCCAACCAGAACACACCCCTCACACTGGCAGTGATGGCGGTGGAGTGCTACATTGCTATCTGTTTTCCACTCCACCACAGCCAGATCTGCACCGTGAAGAAGACCTACCTGGTGATTGGCTTGATCTGGGTGGTGAGTGGGCTCTCCGTCCTACCAGATCTCTTTGTGACTCTTGGGACAGAGCCCCTGGGTTTCTTCCACTCCAGGGTCTTCTGTCTACGGGACACAGTGTTCAGAAACCCCTACCTCAGAGAGAAGAGAGACGCTTCCTTCATCATCTTCCTGGTTCTGGTCTGGCTTATCCTCTTCTACACCTACTTCAACATCCTGTTTGCTGCCAAGGCTGCTTCGGCGGATGCCAAAAAGGCCAGGAACACAGTGGTCCTCCACGGCTTCCAGCTGGTTCTCTGCATGCTCACCTATGTCTGCCACCTGGTCATGATTGGTCTCACCACCCTCTTCCCTACTGGGGTGCTCGCCATTCGCTTCACTGTATCTGTCTTTGTCCAGGTCCTGCCTCGTCTCATCAGTCCAATTGTCTATGGTCTGCGAGACAAGACATTCCGGAAGTACCTGAAAAGCCACCTGCTGTGTAGAAAGTAGAACATTACTGACCCTCAAACTAATCTGAAGACCTCCTTATGATGCCATGAGTTCATTCACAGTCATTTGTTATGGCCATTATTGCATATGAACACTGAACAATTGTTTCTGAATGTATGAGAAATAAAAGCAAATATGTGATTAATATGTGATTAGATTAAATAATCATTAATTACATTACATTAGCAGATTACTAGTTTTTTAATGATTTACTTGACAGCCCGAATTGATACTATCCAATATCTATATCTAGTATATCTATATAGATATCTAGTGATATCTATATTAGTCCATATAGCCCACCCATATTTTGTATACACAAACATCTGTGTATGTACACAGAACACGCATGCCCAGAACACACCATCCATGTGTGTAAATGAATCCCAGGTGAGAATCCTACCGCATATAAACCATTATCATCCTGCATCCTCCACCAAGTCCCTGATTCTGGAGGTGAGTCTGCATCTACAGGTCACTTATAGGTTTCATCCCTTAAGTACATTTAAGTTACCTAATGACTTGGTGGTAGATGGTAGATTTAAACAGATAGATGAAACCTAGATCAAACTATTCATTAACAGAAAGCTCATGTTAATTGCAGTTAATAATGTAAACAGGTTATGGTTTGAACAAGTTATTTAAACTAACGTGCTATTAGTTTCATGAAACAATGTTACCATGCGATGAATGAATGTATGCAAAACAAAGTGGATTACCAAGTTATTACCAGTCCCCTGGATGCAAATTCAGTCAACTATTCATCAACTATTTGTCATCCAACCACTGTGAGGAAACACTAGATGTGCTGCGAAATTGTGTTGTATGTAATACATAATCCTGATTTAGGTTACTAATATAATTGGCACTATTTATTATTTGGTTTATTATTGATTAATTGTTCAACATAAAGCAAATTACTGCATTTGTGAAAATGGCAAATAACCCAGTATATATAATGTTGTGATAGTAATGTGTGATATTTTTCTAAATCATGCAGTGCAATTTTATGTTGGTGTGCCTTGAATTGTGAATTGGAGATTGTGCTGAGCCTGAGCCCTGCACCACTGATCTACAGAGAATGTCAGCTGATTGTCAACAAAGACAGTTTTGCCAGAAATATAATAGTTCCAAGTTGCTCTTAAAATAAGCACAATGGACAGAGTTAAAGTATTGTGGTTATGATCGATTATAACTATATATCATGCCAGTTAATTCTAGCCATTCTAAGCCATTTTAATCCCCATTATATAATTTAGAATTTGAATATACCTTTGATGCACAATGTATTTAATGAGATGGCCTTTTGGTAATTTGACGAATGCTGATGCTTGTTTTTGTAAAAGTCTTTTCTCACAGTTAATTCATACTTTGTTCGTAGGTCTAATGGTCATACATAGAAAGCCTACTGCAGAGACATACAATGAAATACCTCCTCCTTTTTTTGTGCTAAAATCATGCCTGGTTATATCACCATCTGTAACAGAGATTGCAAAAGAAAGTTATGGTCTGTTAATGTGAAACAATCTCATATTAAATGTGTACTCTTCATTGTAAATGTTGTGTAAATGTTTTATTATGTGTTATTTGCCAGGTTCCCCGGTGTGAATGAGTCCTACAGATGAACGTGTCATTGAACAGCAGTCATTTCACCATGGTTCCGTACCGCGATACGTTTAGCGGTGCGGTCAGCAAGAATGTCATGGCTGTGGCTCTTTGCATCTCCATCAATTACATCAACGGCCTCATGGTGCACACCTTCCGCAAACACCAGGTTGGTTCACTCGGTTCAACTGGTTTCTGATTACTTTTGCTTGGGGATATCATGCAATAGAAAAGGGTCCCTGTTGGCATGCCTGCACATATCGATGCATAAGCCTTCCCATGAAAAGGACAGGATCTGTTGTTGCCACTTTTATTGTTATTGTCTTTTACCTCATATATCCTCTCGCTCTTTTATTTAGCCTCTAGCTCTGACCAATTTCTGTGTCGTGATCAGACACAAAGCCACAGACAGGCATTATAATAAGTTGTCCAAGTAGGCACAGCACGTTTGACGACGGGTGCCATGACTTGATAATGTTTCCACCAGAGACTCTGCGGGTTACATTACCATGAAAACAATAGTCTCCATCTCCTATAGCCATTCCTTTCTGTGCATTGCGTTTTCAGAACCACTTTCAAATTGTGATTTGAAGAGTGATCAAAAAGCCTTGTGTGAACAGGGACATGAATGGGCAAGTAGGATTAGGCATATAGCTCAAGAATGCCTGTCGGTAGACAAGACAACCTTTTGGCTGGGAATCAAGCACCCTAACCACTACATTATCATGACCCTTTATATTTTCTGCCCTGGCTTTTGTGTGTTCTTGATCTAAAGTCATGAATTGAGTGTTGGTCTCATCTCCTTGCTGCCAGGTGCTGCACGCGAACCCTCGCTACATCCTCTTCATGCACCTAGTGGTCAATGACATGCTCCTCCTCTTCCTGGTGTCCCTGCTTCATGTGCTCAGTTACATCCTGTTTACCCTCAACGTGGGGTTCTGCATCAGCGTCATCCTGGTCGCTATCTGTACGAACACCAACACACCGTTGAACTTGGCTGTGATGGCGGTGGAGTGCTACATTGCTATCTGCTTTCCACTCCGCCGCGGCCAGATCTGCACCGTGAAGAAAACCTACCTGGTGATTGGCTTGATCTGGGTGGTGAGTGGGCTCTCCGTCCTACCAGATCTCTTTGTGACTCTTGGGACAGAGCCCCTGGGTTTCTTCCACTCCAGGGTCTTCTGTCTACGGGACACAGTGTTCAGAAACCCCTACCTCAGAGAGAAGAGAGACGCTTCCTTCATCATCTTCCTGGTTCTGGTCTGGCTTATCCTCTTCTACACCTACTTCAACATCCTGTTTGCTGCCAAGGCTGCTTCAGGGGACACCAAAAAGGCCAAGAACACAGTGGTCCTCCATGGCTTCCAGCTGCTGCTGAGCATGCTCACATATGTAGGACCCCATGTGAACCGAGGTTTAATCAATCTTTTTCCAGAAGGATTGATCGCAGTTCGCTTCTCAATGTTCATCCTCATCCAGATCCTGCCTCGGTTCATCAGTCCAGTCATCTATGGCCTCAGAGACAGGACCTTTCGGAGGCTCCTGCTCAAAGATCTGCTTGGGAACTCCGCGGGAATAGCCTTGGCCACTAAGAAATAGCAAACACTAAAACGGTCAAATCCAAAGGAACAGTGAGCTATCAACTATTCCAACTGGATATGTATTTAGACAAATGTTGCATTTCACTGAATTCTCTTCCATTTATGATTCATGTATTTGCTCTGAAATAAAGCACGATTGACATCCATCTTTTGACTATGTGGCATTAATGCCTTAAATGAAAAGATGAGTACACATGCTTTACTTAGTAGAAGAGATGTGCAAACAGACAATCCAGTAAAGCATTGCAGTATTTCAGCCGTGAGATGAAGGGGAGCTGCTGCTTAATCGACGACTGTCTGATCATCATCATCAATGTTGTACAGAGCGAATCTGCCACCGATGCAATATGTTCAGTAAAGGTTAGTCATTAGTAGCAGACGTGGAGAGCACTATTGATGAACTGAGCTGTTATGCAGGGTTTGATAAATGGATGGCAAGCAGCTTAACAGTCACTATGAACCCTAATAAAAGAGACTGGTGTCCTCTTGAGGAAATGAAAGATGGAGCTGGGTATCATCGACATAGTGTGGTGAGTTAACATGCCTGGATATTCAGTGAGGAGGCGTTCAATGAGAATAGAAGAGGGCCAAGCACTTATTCTTGAGGAAGCAGCTCTGTATCAAGACAGCAGCTGGAAATCATAGGGGCCACTGTTAGATGTGAGGAAGTACCTTGTGAGGTGGAGTTAGGGATGGGTTGGCTGACTGTTAGGTCAGGCTAGCATTAGGTTGGGGGGGGGGGGGGGGGGGTGATGTTCCGGTTCCATTAGGTGGTGTTAGGGTGAGGTAGAGTTACACTGAGGTGAGACTAGGATTATGGGGTGTTAGGGTTAGGTAGTTATAGTTGGGTGAGGCGAGGGTGATGGGGTGTTAGGGTTAGGTAGTTATAGTTGGGTGAGGCGAGGGTGATGGGGTGTTAGGGTTAGGTAGTTATAGTTGGGTGAGGCGAGGGTGATGGGGTGTTAGGGTTAGGTAGTTATAGTTGGGTGAGGCTAGGGTTAGGGGGGCAAGGTTGGTGTCATAAAATGGCCGACAACAGGGTAGCGTCAAAAGGGCACATGAGCAAACAAAACACATGAACAACCAGCAGGGGTAACAGAGGCAGATCGTGACTCTATGTAGGCCTACATGCTGTGAAAATGAATTCCCCTACGGGACAATAAAGACTATATCTATCTATTTGAATCCATATTCATCAGTTGGATTAAGTGCATGTCTTAGAAGTGATTTCTACTGTTAAGCTACGAGGCCATTCATCCTGTGACCATCATGCAGAACATGTGTGGAAGCCCCACTCCCTTTTTGTACTTCTGTTGCGCTCTCGCTTTCTCTATTCTACTTATGTTTAATTACATTAAGTTTACATTCAAAATTTAATTAATTTATAAGTAAGTTGCGCACTCAAATATAAGGTCATCTATTGCTTGAATGCATGTTTATGTATGGACCAAAGGTTTTATTGAATACAATAAAAACTGTACTCAACCCTGCAGTCACAAATTGTGAAGAAGCAACACTGTGAATTTTTCCTAAGATTCTTCATCAACAATATTGACACCATACATTCTCAGATCTCACCACACACCGCACATTATCTCACATATGAACCGTAGTACATGTCCCTGAGACATTATCCTCTCACGCCTACTTAAGGAAGTGCTGGACATTGTTGGGCCTCGTATTTTATCAATAATAAATAGCTCTTAAGTCAACGGCAATATCCAAGCTTGCTTTAAACATGCTGGCATTCACCCACTGATCAAAGCTTAGGTCCGTCTGTTCCTAATAATTATCAACCAATCTCCAAGCTCTGGTTTTTATCCAATATTCTTGAAAACGTCGTTTTTTCCTTTGTTGTGTTTAAATGACTCTTTTATATTATTCATGTTATAAAGCACACACAATGCTGCTGGAAGCCAAGCCTAAACATCTTTACTGTTATACATGTGTATACACAACATACAGTATCTGTATGTTATGTGTAACATGGAATATCATTCATTAATAGATATTATTTAATACTAATGTCTACGACTTGTTTTATATTTGTTCTTAAGAGTTTGCTTGTTGTTCAGAGAAAAAGACAAAACATTTAAACACACACACACACACACACACACATACACATTTATACATAAAATACATAAAATATTAAATATTTGTATTAAATATCAATCTTTACTATCTTTATATTCATTATTACATGAAAAAGCAAAAGTAAAATATTCAATAAATGAATAAACGTTGGGACTTTGTTCTTCCAGGCTTCGGACATCAGACCTCAGAGAGCTGAACGAGTCGTCGGTGGGAAACTCCTCAGCTGTCGTCTTTAGGGATACAGTCTCTACAGCCGTCGTCAAGAATGTCATCGTTGTGGCGCTCTGCATCTCCATCAACTACATTAATGGCACCCTGGTCCACACCTTCTCCAAACACCAGGTACCCTGCCCACCATCACCCGAGACACTGATTACAGGAAGGGGGTCAAAATCTAAATATAAAAATAAATAAAAATAAATGCAAATATAAAATGTGTGTTATTTATATTCCTGTCTCTATTTCCTATGTGTTTATTTACCAGAGAGTGGTTAGGTGATTAGTTTAGGTGATGTTGGGCTGGACGCCTCTGTGTTAGACTCCTTGTTGTGAATGGATTTCAATGATATAGTGTTTTTATACAAAGCGCTTTACATTATTGCCTCACATTCAGCCATTCATACACCGACTGCAGTGTCAACCATGCAAGGTAACAACCAACAGGTCAGGAGCAGTTAGGGTTAGGTGGTGTCTTGCTCAGGGACACCTCCACACTTAGCTAGGAGGAGCAGGTAGGGTTAGGTGGTGTCTTGCTCAGGGACACCTCCACACTTAGCTAGGAGGAGCAGGTAGGGTTAGGTGGTGTCTTGCTCAGGGACACCTCCACACTTAGCTAGGAGGAGCAGGTAGGGTTAGGTGGTGTCTTGCTCAGGGACACCTCCACACTTAGCTAGGAGGAGCAGGTAGTAGGGTTAGGTGGTGTCTTGCTCAGGGACACCTCCACACTTAGCTAGGAGGAGCAGGTAGGGTTAGGTGGTGTCTTGCTCAGGGACACCTCCACACTTAGCTAGGCAGAGCCCGGGGATGTTGTTGTGGAGCAGGTCACATCATTCTGCTTAGATCATTATAATATATATATTGAATGTATGTGTCTGCTCTCTAGAGCAGAGGCAGATCGTGACTCTATGTAGGCCTACATGCTGTGAAAATGAATTCCCCTACGGGACAATAAAGACTATATCTATCTATTTGAATCCATATTCATCAGTTGGATTAAGTGCATGTCTTAGAAGTGATTTCTACTGTTAAGCTACGAGGCCATTCATCCTGTGACCATCATGCAGAACATGTGTGGAAGCCCCACTCCCTTTTTGTACTTCTGTTGCGCTCTGGCTTTCTCTATTCTACTTATGTTTAATTACATTAAGTTTACATTCAAAATTTAATTAATTTATAAGTAAGTTGCGCACTCAAATATAAGGTCATCTATTGCTTGAATGCATGTTTATGTATGGACCAAAGGTTTTATTGAATACAATAAAAACTCAACCCTGCAGTCACAAATTGTGAAGAAGCAACACTGTGAATTTTTGCTAAGATTCTTCATCAACAATATTGACACCATACATTCTCAGATCTCACCACACACCGCACATTATCTCACATATGAACCGTAGTACATGTCCCTGAGACATTATCCTCTCACGCCTACTTAAGGAGGTGCTGGACATTGTTGGGCCTCGTATTTTATCAATAATAAATAGCTCTTAAGTCAACGGCAATATCCAAGCTTGCTTTAAACATGCTGGCATTCACCCACTGATCAAAGCTTAGGTCCGTCTGTTCCTAATAATTATCAACCAATCTCCAAGCTCTGGTTTTTATCCAATATTCTTGAAAACGTCGTTTTTTCCTTTGTTGTGTTTAAATGACTCTTTTATATTATTCATGTTATAAAGCACACACAATGCTGCTGGAAGCCAAGCCTAAACATCTTTACTGTTATACATGTGTATACACAACATACAGTATCTGTATGTTATGTGTAACATGGAATATCATTCATTAATAGATATTATTTAATACTAATGTCTACGACTTGTTTTATATTTGTTCTTAAGAGTTTGCTTGTTGTTCAGAGAAAAAGACAAAACATTTAAACACACACACACACACACACACACATACACTCCCTAAGCCTCTCGACTCCAACATGGTCTATATAAACCATCGTATTCCTCGTCTTCTGCTCACTTCTTTGACTTCTTCAGCATGATTATGTTTCATTGTTAAATCCTAGATTATGTGATACACTTGCTTTAGTACTTTAGGAGTATTGGCCACGGCAAGACAATGTGTAGAGCAGAGATGAACGTGTATGGTTTGATATTTACAATATTTAATATATTTATTCATCTGAACTATATTAGTGTTACTCTCACATGATGTAATATTAGAGTATTATGTACTATTCGCTTTTTACAGATTATACATAAAACATAAAATATTAAATATTTGTATTAAATATCAATCTTTACTATCTTTATATTCATTATTACATGAAAAAGCAAAAGTAAAATATTCAATAAATGAATAAACGTTGGGACTTTGTTCTTCCAGGCTTCGGACATTAGACCTCAGAGAGCTGAATGAGTCGTCGGTGGGAAACTCCTCAGCTGTCGTCTTTAGGGATACAGTCTCTACAGCCGTCGTCAAGAATGTCATCGTTGTGGCGCTCTGCATCTCCATCAACTACATTAATGGCACCCTGGTCCACACCTTCTCCAAACACCAGGTACCCTGCCCACCATCACCCGAGACTCTGATTACAGGAAGGGGGTCAAAATCTAAATATAAAATGTGTGTTATTTATATTCCTGTCTCTATTTCCTATGTGTTTATTTACCAGAGAGTGGTTAGGTGAGCCCATTAGTTTAGGTGATGTTGGGCTGGACGCCTCTGTGTTAGACTCCTTGTTGTGAATGGATTTCAATTATATAGTGTTTTTATACAAAGCGCTTTACATTATTGCCTCACATTCAGCCATTCATACACCGACTGCAGTGTCAACCATGCAAGGTAACAACCAACAGGTCAGGAGCAGTTAGGGTTAGGTGGTGTCTTGCTCAGGGACACCTCCACACTTAGCTAGGAGGAGCAGGTAGGGTTAGGTGGTGTCTTGCTCAGGGACACCTCCACACTTAGCTAGGAGGAGCGGGTAGGGTTAGGTGGTGTCTTGCTCAGGGACACCTCCACACTTAGCTAGGAGGAGCAGGTAGGGTTAGGTGGTGTCTTGCTCAGGGACACCTCCACACTTAGCTAGGAGGAGCAGGTAGGGTTAGGTGGTGTCTTGCTCAGGGACACCTCCACACTTAGCAAGGAGGAGCAGTAGGGTTAGGTGGTGTCTTGCTCAGGGACACCTCCACACTTAGCTAGGAGGAGCAGGTAGGGTTAGGTGGTGTCTTGCTCAGGGACACCTCCACACTTAGCTAGGAGGAGCAGGTAGGGTTAGGTGGTGTCTTGCTCAGGGACACCTCCACACTTAGCTAGGAGGAGCAGGTAGGGTTAGGTGGTGTCTTGCTCAGGGACACCTCCACACTTAGCTAGGCAGAGCCCGGGGATGTTGTTGTGGAGCAGGTCACATCATTCTGCTTAGATCATTATAATATATATATTGAATGTATGTGTCTGCCAGTGATAAGGGGTGTGTGTGTGTGTGTGTGTGTGTGTGTGTGTGCGTGCATGCGTGCGTGTGTGTGTGTGTGTGTGTGTGCGTGTGTGTGTGTGTGTGTGTGTGTGTGATTTCCTACCAGTGATGAGGGGTGTGTGTGCGTGCGTGTGTGTGTGCGTGTGTGTGTGCGTGTGTGTGCGTGTGTGTGTGTGTGTGTGTGTGATTTCCTACCAGTGATGAGGGGTGTGCGTGCGTGCGTGTGTGTGTGTGTGTGTGTGATTGCCTACCAGTGATGAGGGGTGTATGTGTCAGGACCACAGCTGTCCCAGACATAACCACCATTGCCCCAAATTGAAGTTCTTTTTTTTCAATCTACATAATAGATATAGTTCCATTATATTATTATAGATATAGTTTCATTATAATATAGTTTAACTCCCCGCATTGGCCTTCCAGTGGGTCTCTCTAGGATTGATTTTGTGTGTAATAATAAATATATTAGTAAGTTCACTTGTAATATGTTTCTCTACTGTCCCAGGATTGTCCAAGACACTGTATCTCTGTGTCCCAGGTGCTATTTTAATGGTCCCCGGTACAACAGGACATCCTTAGTGATGACCCCTGGTGTGTGAGTGTGCACCTGTGATGAGGGATGGGATGGTTGCAGAACTTGTACAGCCCCATCACAGTCTTAATGAGGTTTGGCATGTTGGGCTGGTTGGCTCTGAGTTAAGTATTTCATATTAATCTAATCGCTTAACAGTGATCACAGATACAGCTCATTAAAGAGCAGCTAGTGCTAGACATCTTGATCTAGGATGCCTACAGGAAGGAGACATTGAGGATTGAAGGAGTATCTTTTGGCTGGGAGTGGATCACACTAACCACTACACCGCCTCTGTCTCCTGCAGATCTTCAAGGTGAACCCTCGATACATCCTCTTCATCCACCTGGTGCTCAACGACATGGTCCAGCTCTCGCTGGGCGGGCTTCTGCATGTCATCAGCTACATCTTCTTCACCATCAATGTCCCTTTCTGCTGCATCCTGCTGGTCTTCACCATCTTCACCTCCCTCAACACCCCGTTCAACCTGGCCTGCATGTCGGTTGAGTGCTACATCGCTGTGTGCTTCCCGCTGCACTACGTACAGATTTGCACCGTGAAGAGAACCTACATCCTGATTGGACTGATTTGGGGAGCGAGTGCCATCTCCATCCTACCAGACATCATTCTCCTCCTGATAGTGGAGCAGCCAAGCTTCTTCCATTCCAGGGTGTTCTGCATACGGGACCGGGTCTTCAGGAGCAGCAACGAGAAGAGGAACACGTCACACATCGTTTGCCTGGCCGTGGTCTGGCTCACCTTGTTCTACACTTACTTCAATGTTCTATTCGTGGCCAAGGCAGCCAACGCAGACGTGAAGAAGGCGAGGAACACTCTCCTGCTGCATGGCTTCCAGCTCTTACTGTGCATGATGAACTACATACGGCCGATGTTCGAGATGGCCCTGGTGTACATTTTCCCCAATGAAATCCCTGCCGCTAGGTTCACATCCTACATCTTGATTCAGATCATGCCACGCTTCCTAAGCTCTATAGTTTACGGAGTACGAGATCAGATGTTCCGGAGGTACCTCAGGAGATACCTGATGTGTAGCGTGGAGTCAGCACAAATAGACAAAACAAAGCCATGACAATCACACAGCCAGCTTCTCAAGAATTAAACAACTCAATTGGACTTTGAGGCTGCACACCTGTGGTACACTATCTAATCAATGCACACATGATAAACCAGCCATCGCCACACACATTCAGGAGAGCGCTGCCATGGCTGACATGTCAAGCATTTTCAACCTGCTCTGTCAACAAAAACCCCTTCAACTCTGCAATAAAGCGTTTTATCTACCTGTGTCCTGGTTGTTGGAGGAGCCCCGGAAAGAAACCACTTTCGGAAGGTTTGGCAATGGAGTCCGGCTACAATTTATAACATAGGCCTATATCAGTGTGTCCCATACATTGATTTATTTGTGGCAGCCTGCCACAATATCAACATTGACCGGCACATATTGATATCCCCCCCAAAAAAAAGGTTTTACAATTTATAAACGCAGCACATTGATTCGCTCAGCATCTCTGTGCAGCTAGTGCTGAATCAACAGGTGAGGTGTAGCCTACAGTAAACACAGAGATGTAGAAGCAGGGCAGGTCAGAGAAGCAGATTTCTTGGAAAAAAGTAGCTTCATTTCTCTTTGTATTCTTGTTCTGTGTTCTGCCTTGTAGACCGGACATCGGCAGCAAGCAGCAAGCACAGTGACTGAATATGCCTCAATTTAAGACGTGGCTGTACCACACACCCCATAGTAAATGTAATATCTGCATTAGAATTTGTTCTATCATGAATGAATGATCAGAAATTATGTTTTTATTTCACTTTCTTCCGTTTTGATTACATCTTATGTTATTATTTTTACGATTATTATTATTATTATCAGTTCGAGTAGCTGTTAGAACATAATGTTAAGGACCAACGTGATCCCCGCTGGGACTGGAGAGTGCCAGGAGATATGACCTCTGAACCAACCACAGCACCAGTCTCAGTGTCTCTAGAGCCGCTGTCGGGGACCGATCCTGTACCCGACAGCGTCATCAAGTAAACAACTACTCCTCGTCTCTCATGCGAGTTAATGCAACTTAGTTCATGGGTTAGGGAAATCGACAAAGTAGGGTACAGTCAATTAATGTTTAGGTGTAACACAGTTGTTTGTTTGTGTTGTGTGTTTTACAGTTGTGTGTATGTGTGTTCAGGTCTTGCCGTAAATGGTAAATGGATTGCATTTATACAGCGCTTTTATACATTGCCTCACATTCACCCATTCATATACTGACAGCGGTGTCAACCATGCAAGACAGCAACCAGCTGGTCAGGAGCAGGTAGGGTTACTTAACTAGGAGGCTTGCTCAGGGACCAATTTTTGTTATTCTTATTATTCTTTTGCCCATACTTTAGAAATCTAATAATATGCCATTATAATGACCTAAGCAGAATGATGTGACCTGCTCCAGGAGTCTAACACAGAGGCGTCCAGCCCTAAATCACCAAACCTAATGGGCTCAGGTTTCACCACTCTGGCTCGACCAGTAAGTAAACACATAGGAATATAAATAAGACACATTGAACATTTTGATTTCTGATCCCAAGTGTCCTCAGCCTTCCTGTAAACATCAAGGTTTAGACAGAAGTCTAAACCTGACCTGCTCTCTCATGACCTGTCCCTTTATTCAGAGTCCAACCCCTACCTGCTCTGTCTATCCTTCCTGACCCCCTTCCTGTAATCAGGTCTCTCATGACCTGTCCCTTTATTCAGAGTCCAACCCCTACCTGCTCTGTCTATCCTTCCTGACCCCCTTCCTGTAATCAGAGTCTCGGGTGATGGTGGGCAGGGTACCTGGTGTTTGGAGAAGGTGTGGACCAGGGTGCCATTAATGTAGTTGATGGAGATGCAGAGCGCCACAACGATGACATTCTTGACGACGGCTGTAGAGACTGTATCCCTAAAGACGACAGCTGAGGAGTTTCCCACCGACGACTCATTCAGCTCTCTGAGGTCTGATGTCCGAAGCCTGGAAGAACAAAGTCCCAACGTTTATTCATTTATTGAATATTTTAGTTTTACTTTTTCATGTAACAATGAATATAAAGATAGTAAAGATTGATATTTAATACAAATATTTAATATTTTATGTTTTACGTATAAATGATGTAAAAAGCGAATAGTACATAATAGTACTATAATATTACATAATGTGAGAGTAACACTAATATAGTTCAGATGAATAAATATATTAAATATTGTAAATATCAAACCATACACGTTCATCTCTGCTCTACACATTGTCTTGCCGTGGCCAATACTCCTAAAGTACTAAAGCAAGTGTATCTAGGAACATCCTATATCCTCACGGAACATTCTATAACAATATGAGACCAGGATTAGACTATCCATGGTAGTGAGAAATGAAGGTCAGGAAAAATGTCGGATGCTACCAAACACACACACACTCTCCACTGAGTGGTGAGTGAGTGTGCGTGTGTGTGTGTGTGTGTGTGTGACTGTGTGTCTGTGTGTGTGTGTGTGTGTGTGTGTGTGTGTGTGTGTGTGTGTGTGTGTGTGTGTGTGTGTGTGTGTGTGTGCTGTGTGTGTGTGTGTGTGTGTGTGTGTGTGTGTGTGTGTCTGTGTGTGTGTGTGTGTGTGTGTGTGTGTGTGTGTGTGTGTGTGTGTGTGTGTGTGTGTGTGTGTGTGTGTGTGTGTGTGTGTGTCTCTGTGTGTGTGTGTGTGTGTGTGTGTGTGTGTGTGTGTGTGTGTGTGTGTGTGTGTGTGTGTGTGTGTGTGTGTGTGTGTGTGTGTGTGTGTGTGTGTGTGTGTGTGTGTGTGTGTGTGTGTGTGTGTGTGTCTGTGTGTCTGTCTGTCTGTGTGTGTGTGTGTGTGTGTGTGTGTGTGTGTGTGTGTGTTGTGTGGTAAACAACTGCCTATGAACTATTCCAATTATTTTTCCAAAGTGTGGTTTATCAGGCACTGAGAGTTCCATCCCAGGTCTATATAAAAAACGACGACCGACAAATGTAATCTCACACGCATATGTGCATGTCTTGTGGTCGTAACCCACATATACGGGGGCGTTAGTAGGCCCTCTTTGAGACCTGTACCTAGTGATTTAATGTGGTGCGTGATGTATCAAATTACGAAGGAATTGACTTGACCTCTGCACAGTTCTAGGAAAAGCTTACTTCTAGGAACGTGGCATCACCACTCCAAAGTCAAAAGTCCAAATAATAATAAAAAAAAAAAAAAATAAAGAAAATATGACATGGCCCCATAATAATGCACCTTTGAGACTGTACTGTGATTAAGGGCTGTAACCAAATACAATTGACTTGACTTGACGTTCTGGCTTTTTGGGTCCCACTCCAAAAATGTGAAGCAAGAGCCCCCAGGGTCACACAGACATGATATCTGGAACATCCCTTTGCTGAAATTGCCACACACTGAAAATAATGGAATGGGTCATGGGTTCAGGCAACAATATGTGACTGATTCCTATCGGGCCAAAGAGATGATCGCAGCTACAGTGAAATTCACAGACACACGCACACACACACACACACACACACACACACACACACACACACACACACACACACACACACACAGACACACACACACACACACACACACACACACACACACACACACACACACACACACACACACAGACTACACACACACAGACACACACAAAACACACACACAGACAACAGTACCACACACACACACACACGCATCACACACACAGACACACACACAGAATCCAACATGGTCTATATAAACCATCGTATTCCTCGTCTTCTGCTCACTTCTTTGACTTCTTTAGCATGATTATGTTTCATTGTTAAATCCTAGATTATGTGATACACTTGCTTTAGTACTTTAGGAGTATTGGCCACGGCAAGACAATGTGTAGAGCAGAGATGAACGTGTATGGTTTGATATTTACAATATTTAATATATTTATTCATCTGAACTATATTAGTGTTACTCTCACATTATGTAATATTATAGTACTATTATGTACTATTCGCTTTTTACATCATTTATACATAAAACATAAAATATTAAATATTTGTATTAAATATCAATCTTTACTGTCTTTATATTCATTGTTACATGAAAAAGTAAAACTAAAATATTCAATAAATGAATAAACGTTGGGACTTTGTTCTTCCAGGCTTCGGACATCAGACCTCAGAGAGCTGAACGAGTCGTCGGTGGGAAACTCCTCAGCTGTCGTCTTTAGGGATACAGTCTCTACAGCCGTCGTCAAGAATGTCATCGTTGTGGCGCTCTGCATCTCCATCAACTACATTAATGGCACCCTGGTCCACACCTTCTCCAAACACCAGGTACCCTGCCCACCATCACCCGAGACACTGATTACAGGAAGGGGGTCAGGAAGGATAGACAGAGCAGGTAGGGGTTGGACTCTGAATAAAGGGACAGGTCATGAGAGAGCAGGTCAGGTTTAGACTTCTGTCTAAACCTTGATGTTTACAGGAAGGCTGAGGACACTTGGGATCAGAAATCAAAATGTTCAATGTGTCTTATTTATATTCCTATGTGTTTACTTACTGGTCGAGCCAGAGTGGTGAAACCTGAGACCATTAGGTTTGGTGATTTAGGGCTGGACGCCTCTGTGTTAGACTCCTGGAGCAGGTCACATCATTCTGCTTAGGTCATTATAATGGAATATTATTAGATTTCTAAAGTATGGGCAAAAGAATAATAAGAATAACAAAAATTGGAGGGATCAGAATATTGAATATCCTCTTGCTTAATGTCCCTCAATTGTGAGTGATTGAAAACAAGAATCATATTCTTGTGTGTGTGTCTACCAGTGATGAGGTGTGTGTGTGCAATGTAAATGTAAATGCAATGTAAAACTTTGGGGCAATTAAGCTGCCATCCATGTAGGTAGGTGGCTAAATGTTTTTCCTTTGCCATTGACAGGCTCAGATTGTTCTAAGTGTTTGACAACATGATGGAATGTGACAGGAGGCACAATAACAGTCAAGATCAAGCGAACAGTAAAGAAAAAATGTGCATTTGTCTGTAGTGACCATTTCCATCATGTTGTCAAACACATAACAATCTGAGCCTGTCAGGGGCAAAAACAACACTTTTAGCAATGTACGCAAAGAATACAATTGCAGAGGTTTTGCGGTGGGTAAAGCTCAATATCAGCCCAATGTCATACATTTTTGTCCGCAATAGTCTGTTTTATTCTAAATGATCGGAAAATGGGGTCTAGGTTGAAAAATCCCAAAGTTCTGCTTTAAGGAATAGTAGGTAGGGGTAGACATCTTGATCTAGGATGCCTACAGGAAGGAGACATTGAGGATTGAAGGAGTATCTTTTGGCTGGGAGTGGATCACACTAACCACTACACCGCCTCTGTCTCCTGCAGATCTTCAAGGTGAACCCTCGATACATCCTCTTCATCCACCTGGTGCTCAACGACATGGTCCAGCTCTCGCTCGGCGGGCTTCTGCATGTCATCAGCTACATCTTCTTCACCATCAATGTCCCTTTCTGCTGCATCCTGCTGGTCTTCACCATCTTCACCTCCCTCAACACCCCGTTCAACCTGGCCTGCATGTCGGTTGAGTGCTACATCGCTGTGTGCTTCCCGCTGCACTATGTACAGATTTGCACCGTGAAGAGAACCTACATCCTGATTGGACTGATTTGGGGAGCGAGTGCCATCTCCATCCTACCAGACATCATTCTCCTCCTGATAGTGGAGCAGCCAAGCTTCTTCCATTCCAGGGTGTTCTGCATACGGGACCGGGTCTTCAGGAGCAGCAAGGAGAAGAGGAACACGTCACACATCGTTTGCCTGGCCGTGGTCTGGCTCACCTTGTTCTACACTTACTTCAATGTTCTATTCGTGGCCAAGGCAGCCAACGCAGACGTGAAGAAGGCGAGGAACACTCTCCTGCTGCATGGCTTCCAGCTCTTACTGTGCATGATGAACTACATACGGCCGATGTTCGAGGCGGCCCTGCTCTATCTTTTTCCCCGGCAAAACCATGCCATTGTCTTCAGCTCCTACATCTTCATCCAGATCCTGCCACGCTTCCTAAGCCCCATCGTTTATGGAGTAAGAGACCAGATGTTGCGGCGAT
The DNA here is from genome assembly GCA_002895965.2 of Coryphaenoides rupestris. Lineage (NCBI taxonomy): Eukaryota > Metazoa > Chordata > Actinopteri > Gadiformes > Macrouridae > Coryphaenoides > Coryphaenoides rupestris. The sequence goes on from PIJE02000128.1 coordinate 52,820, forward strand.
ACCTCAGGAGATACCTGATGTGTAGAGTCAGTACAAACACCCAACACATCATGGCAATCACACAGCCAGCTTCCAGAACAAGCAAAGCAACACGTTAGTCTTTTACCTTTGGAGTCGACCAGATATATACAATTACAGGAAACGTGATAGTTTCAGTAATACAGAAAACACAGCTTTACTTCTTCCTGCTCCCATGGAACCACATCAGATGGTATAGACTTATTCAACTGAAAATAATAAAGATGCATATCTACAGCTAAATGTGTTGCTTATTGTATTAATGTCACAGACTGGAGAGGAATAATCATAACACCGCAGTTCGAATTTTGAAATGGAGCACAAACCACTGGCCACTTTCATGTGTATTTTACCGTTAAAGTTATGTTTTAACTTTAGCCTCTATTGTGTTATAATGTGCAGATTGTGAGTTTGAGCCTCCCACAAGCCACACATTAATGTAGTGGTCTGGATATTATCATCATGATATTTCATTTTGATATTAAAATTAATCGTAATATAAAAAGTGATATTATCTTCATAATATCATCATTTAAAATTGAGCACCATCCACTGGCCTTTTAACTTTAACGTTATGTGCTGGGAGGCATGGATGTACGAATGTGGCCCTGTGAGAAGTATCTAGATTCAATGTTTTTGAATGTCAATTGTATCTAGGCCTCGATTAAAAACTCACAAGCGATCTTGGCTTCATATGCACACGCAGGGTTCAGATTTGTAACATATCCTACATGGTTTTCACAATCTCTTGGTGGTTCAGTGGTTCAGTGGCTCAGTGGTTCCCAACAGGTCTGGCCTCGGGACCCACATGTCAGAACCCAGTGGTTCTCAATTGGTCTGGCCACAGGACCCACATGTCAGAACCCAGTGGTTCTCAATTGGTCTGGCCTCAGGACCCACTTGACAGAACCCAGTGGTTCTCAACTGGTCCGGCCTCAGGGCCCACATGTCAGAACCCAGTGGTTCTCAATTGGTCTGGCCTCAGGACCCACTTGACAGAACCCAGTGGTTCTCAACTGATCCGGCCTCAGGACCCACTTGACAGAACCCAGTGGTTCTCAACTGGTCCGGCCTCAGGACCCACATGACAGAACCCAGTGGTTCTCAACTGGTCCGGCCTCAGGACCCACTTGACAGAACCCAGTGGTTCTCAACTGGTCCGGCCTCAGGACCCACATGACAGAACCCAGTCAACATGTTCACTAGATCACTGCCTCAGAAGCCTCTTGACATTGTTTTGAATTATTCTGCTAATTTGTTTCGTCACAGAAATGCATGGTCTAGGACTCCCATATGACTAGGACTAGGACTCCTATATGACTAGGTCTAGGACTCCCATATGACTAGGTCTAGGACTCCTATATGACTAGGTCTAGGACTCCCATATGACTAGGACTAGGACTCCTATATGACTAGGACTAGGACTCCTACATGACTAGGTCTAGGACTCCCATATGACTAGGTCTAGGACTCCCATATGACTAGGTCTAGGACTCCTATATGACTAGGACTAGGACTCCTATATGACTAGAACTAGGACTCCCATATGACTAGGTCTAGGACTCCTATATGACTAGGACTAGGACTCCTATATGACTAGGACTAGGACTCCCATATGACTAGGTCTAGGACTCCCATATGACTAGGACTAGGACTCCTATATGACTAGGTCTAGGACCCCCTTGCTTTATGTTGGTTGACGACCAAAGACATGTAAACTAAGCATGTGAATTGACAACGCTTCTGCAAAATTAGCTGATATTTAGGTTTTCAGTCATAATGATGAGAATAACTCACGTCACATTTCTGGTCTCGTCATATTTGTATGATTTTAGGAGTAACCAGGAGGTTACAATACATACTTTTTCTAATATATTTCATTTGAACGATACTTCTACTGCTATATTTTTTTATATTAACATTGAAAACAAAATGAAAGGTTTGTATTTATATGCGTTATATTTTGCTTTATCAATAAATTTGGATTGGATTTCAAGTAAATGATTTAAACAGTTAATTATGTATTCCATGTTTACTGTAATATGCTATTGCATGGCAACTGCTGGTTGATGTGCATCATCTATATTGAACATTTACATTCTACAATTGATGTTGGTAACTGATTCTATGTTTTCACGTTATGTAACACGAGTGTTTGGTCCTGGTAAATGGTAAATGGCTGTTTCAGGACAAACTGTCTCCACTTTATATTTAATACTTATTATGGCAACACAAAAGTATTGTTTGATGCTGAATACTGGTCAAATACAGCAGTTTCAGCCGTTTCAGAACAAACTATTTCCACTTTGTTGTTATTGATCTAGCTGTTGTTACCGCGGTGACGTCTCACCATGTTCTGTATAAAAGGTGTCTACCTGCCAGGTGTCTTCTCAGGTCACAGGTGAGTGGGGCAGGGGTGGACCTTGTGGTGATGTGGAGGTAATGTGTGTTCACTTTCTCTGTGTATTGTGTGAAGGAAATCAAATACTTATACAATACACATTGCTGTGCCTCATATCAGATCAGACTATTGACCATATTTCGACAACATACACTGTATGTTTTTAGTTCATTTAATTACAATTACGACGACTAATAATCATTTACAATAATACTAATAGTAATATAATAATTTGCACTGAAAAGTCTTGTTTTCAGGAATGAGAAAAAAATGAGGAAATGTCTTAGATCA